>CATQJA010002653.1:1980000-2201695 GCA_958295435.1 Mesorhabditis spiculigera
ATTCCACCGAACCCTTTTTGTTTTTGTATGTAAGAACCCAGAATGTAGTCAGGTGAGCCTTAGAAATAAAGCTATAACTTATATAGGAACATGACGCTTCCAATATTGCCGTCCTCCGTTGTGCCCTACCTCGCCAAAACCCGTTCTATTCCCCCGACGACCCTCTGGATCCCGATTTGGCCGGCGACATCCCTGACCCCTATGCAACCACCGGTATTTCTATCGTGAAGTATTAGATTTGTTTAGATTATCCTCAATTATGCTCCATTTGCGGTGGTTTTGCCTCCAAAAAATGCGGAAAATGTCTACGCGTGTGGTACTGTTCTCGAGATCACCAGGCACTCGATTGGGCATCGCATAAAAAACTGTAAGTGTCCTCTATTGATCAATGTACAAATATTGCTTTAGATGCGCCGAGGGTGGCGCTACCGAAGAGGGGAGCTGTAAACCCTTTCACCTTCAAAGAACATGCCATCGAGATGGACCAAGAATATGTTGCTAGTGATCTCTTTGAGGTTCGGGTGATTTTTCATTTACTAAGCCGGAAATTTAGGGTATTTCCGATTCCGAAGACGATTGTGAGGACGAGAAAGAGGCTGATATCAAGCGCCGTCTGGCTGACTACAATAATTTCCTCAACTCTCGTTCCGACGTAAGAAAGTTTTGGAAATATGTAAAAAGACCTTCGTTTAGAAGGAGGAAATTGCCGGTGGCGATGAGGAGGAAGATGAGAAGGATCAAAAAGACGTTGCCTTTTTAAAGTGAGTTTTGATGATTCCACATTATGTTTGATTTATAGGTTCTCCCGTCTCGTCGAATTGAATCCGGACCAAATCCTTCGCTACGTGCGTGGAGGCGAACCTTTGCCTGCTACACTCAAAGCCCCTCCTCTCTCCTCCCCACCGAATTGCGAGATCTGCGGGGTAGGTTTTACACGTCTCTGAAAAACCGTGTCTTTTAGGGCGCCCGCTCCTTCGAGATGCAGCTGATGCCGAACCTCCTTTCAATCCTCGAGCTCGACTCTATCGGCAAATCGGTTGACTGGGCCTCTATCTATATTTATACCTGCGCCAATTCTTGCAACGTAAGTTTATTTTTGTGTTCGAATATCTTTCTTTAGATTCCTGATCTGGGTTATGCTCGCGAGTTTGTGATCAAACACGATTTTGCTTCTTGATATTTGACGACGTTGCTCAATGTTGAACTGATGCTCTTCTTCCTTTATCCATGTTGTTGATTGTTTCCCCATCCCCCCCCCCCCGCCCCCTTCAGAAGCGCACGTGGTTGCACACCTTGCGTTCATCTTGTTGGCTTTTGTTGTTGAAGTATTGTTTGTTGAAGATGGAACAATTTGTTGGATAAATTTTTAATCAGAAAGTATTTGGAAAGCTGTATAAATAAAAGCTGTTCGAATCAGCAATATATTGGCTAAATGAAGGCTGGCTTACAAAGTCTCGTTTAGTTAAGCCCACAATGTCTCTGTTGACATTGATTGGTCGTGTTCGTGATGGGTTGATCCTGGCCACGTCCATTGAAGGTGCTGATGGCGGGGACAGCAACTTGGTCAAGTACACAAATCAGGTACCTGCCCGTTTTCTTGATTGACAAGAGCTTTAGGCAAAAATGCTCTTCAAAAAATTGAACCCCACCGACGCAGCTCATACCTTCGAAAGCGGTCCCTACCAATTCCACTATGTCATCAAGGTGAATTTTTTGCTTGCTCTAATCGCAAAGTTCAGGGAACGATCTGCGCGCTGGCGCTCTGTGACCGCCAATACCCCAGAAAACTTGCCTTTTCTTTTCTGGATGATGTAGCCAACGAATTCCTCAACCAGTACGCGTCAAAGGTGGTGCTCATTTGCCTATTTTTGATCCTTGGCTTTAGATAGATACCGTGAGTCGGCCGTATCATTTCCTCGAGTTCGATTCCTACATTCAACAAGCCAAGCGAAAGTATTCTGATCGATCTCGTTTCGCGATGCAGGAGGTTTCGTCTGAGCTAAAGGTTTGTGTTTGAGACCCTGTCATCTAAAGTTTGATTAGGACGTAACAAGGATCATGATCAGCAACATTGAAGATGTCATTCATCGTGGAGAGGTACATAATTGGGATGAAATTGATATTTATTTAATCTTAGGCATTGAATATCTTGGAGGCAAAAGCAAATGATCTCTCTGGTCTCTCCCGCAAATATCGTGAAGATGCAAAGGTACTGTATTTTTTTCGGTCAATAACGGGAGTTAGGCTCTCAACCGCCGCTCGACCTGGCTGAAAGTGGGCGCTGGCATGACCGTCCTCTTTTTCTTCGTGCTGCTCTGGCGTTTCTTCTTCTAACCACCATACTTGTATTGAAGCCGCGAATCGGGGTTTATCACAAATTCTCACACTTGTTCGGTGTTCGCCATAATTTATTTATTTGCTAAGGCATCGCGCTGTTGTAAGTCTCTTGAACGTTCTATTCCGCCCCTCGCTTTTATATTCGCCTTCTTATTCTCTCGGGTTTTCGGCTTGTTCGGAAGCCGAGTTTGGATTGTCAATTGTGATATTTTTATGTGTATTTGGCATGAATATTTCGGACACGATGTTGTGGTCCTATAGTTTATTATTAGCGCGATCACTAATGCTTGAGCGCGGCGCGGTTGTGGAAGTGTTGAGGGCGGCGGCGGTGTTGACGGTTGTGGTGGGGGACACGCTCGATGCGGTGTACTTCTGGGGCCTTGGCGACCAGCTCGACCTTGCGCACCTTGCGGGCGGCACTGCTCAGAGGGCACGAGCAGTATTCACCATCGTCTCCGGCAACTAAATTTTTTGCTTATAGCATTGCTTCAAGATGTTAATTTGTTGAGTGCGATACGTTAGTTTGGCTACCAACCTCCAGGAGCACCAGGGTTTCCAGGACGGCCATCATCACCACGGAGGCCAGGCAGACCCTGTTCTCCAGGCTGTCCGTCTTGTCCGGGGGTTCCATCCTCACCGTTGTCACCATCCTGGAAAATTTTATAAAGCTTTCTTTTTAGACACACCTTTCCGGGCTCTCCGCACGATCCGTGGACTCCACGCTGTCCGGGCTGACCGGGGAGTCCAGGCTCTCCGCCGATAGCATCCTCTCCGGGGAGTCCGGGATGTCCATCGTGTCCTTCGTAGCCTTCGCGTCCCTGGGAGCCAACTTCACCCTGAGGGCCTGGTTCTCCATCCTCTCCAACGGGTCCACGTCGGCCGGGTTGTCCGTCTTTGCCGGGAGGTCCTTCCTGAAATATTTGCCATAGTAGGTTTAATTTTTAATTTAGTTAAAAAATTTGGTCAACTTACGCATCCAGGGAGGCCAGGAGGTCCAACCGGTCCTGCGGGGCACTGAAGGCACTTGTGGGTGTCAATCTCCTTGAAGTTGGGCGGCACGATGCCGGGCTCACCATCGGGTCCGGGGGTTCCGTCATTACCATCAGGGCCGTACTCTCCCTGGGTTCCGGGGAGACCGGGAGGTCCAGCTGGGCAGTTCTTGCGCGGAACGCCGCAATCTGAAGATAACTAGCTTGACGCACTAATTTCCGTGAAACCTACGGCATTGAGAACCGGCCTGACGCTTGTTTCTGCCGAAGATGGTGCCGAATGGAAGCTCCGAGGCGCCATGGGGCACGCTCACTGTGTTAATTCGGATCCAAGCATCGTCAGACACGGTCTAAACCGAGTTTTTTTAGTTTCCAACTGTTTTATTGTATTCCTTTAGGGGCTTTTTAGTTTCCCAGACCTTAAACTCATGGACGCCCTTCTGGATCTCATCCTGAAGTCCGTTGATGTCACGCACGATCGCGGCGAATGATAGCAGTGAGATGGCGGTAATCACCACGGCCCCTATAGACACCGACGCCACGATGATGTTCGATTTATACATCCTGGAAAACCGGGTTTAATTTTAGAAAGAAGAAAATGCAGTTGAACGTGGGGAGGAGATAACATTTTTGGAGCGAAGAGCTTCAATTTTACTTTTAGGTTTAGTTTTTCGACGCCAATGGGCTATTAGCGCCCTACTAAGCGAGGAGTTACTTTGAAAACATATTTCAATGGACCAAAAAAAAGGTAAAAAAAAGAATTTTGCGATGGTTTTAGACGGGAAAGGTCCCATTGTACTTTTTCGACATCAATTGGACATACGATTCCTAGTTTTAAAAGCGAAGCTGAAGCCTCGAGGTTACCAAGCAGGGTAGAGAAAGTAGACTGCATATTTCCCCTTCTACGCGCCACATTATATAGCGCTCTCGGGTTATGCGTCTGTTTTTGCGTGGATCGAAACGGGGTGGCAGCACCGTCGAGCGCATCTTTTTCTGGCTACCTGCTGACGATGCGCCCCCAAATGGCGTTGGCAGCGCGAATTTGGTAGACAAAAAGATGCCTTCACCGAGATACGTGAGAGATGACCTTTCTCTTCGTGACTTCATCGGCAGCTGGAAGTGGATCGAGACCGACAAGACGTCTTCGAGGTGAAAGTGAAAGTGGGGGATGAAGTAGGGTTGTTTTTTTATGTTTTTAGATTTCTTATGCATTTCCAGATATGGATGCTCAGAGCCCAGCTACATCGACCAGAAACGGAAGCTTGAAAGCGCGTCAAACTGCACGTTAGCAAATTTTCCTTGTTTTACCGGTTCATACAATTATTAATTTATTTTTAGAGGAATTTAGGCACTTTATAGGTCATAAACGGCACAATTTTCACTATAAAGTACGTTTAAGATCGTAACGTGAACGACGACTGATTAGTACACAATATTTTGGATTTGGATTTGATCTTGACAATCTTTTGGATCTGATTTTTGGATTTTAGAAAGCCTAGTAAAATTACGATAAATCAGGCCTGATTCCTGCAAGTATTAGTAAAAGTGCGAACTTTGCTAATTTTACGCATTTTTATAAAACACAAAAATACCTATTTTCGACAAATCCTGCCGATTTTTTTCTAGGTTTTTAGATAGTTTTCCGCTCAAAATATAGTTAAATTTGACTAAGACACTCGCTATTATACCTGGACTTATGGGGAAACCCCCCCCCCCGATAACGCAAAAGAGCCCAAATTACCAATTTCCCAGCTGATGATTACCCCGAATTTCATACCCATTTTGCATACTATACAGCGGGGGTGAGAATTGGGGTGGATATTGGTGTTCGCATTCGGGGGATTGTTTACAGGATGGAAATGTCCTTGGGATGAGGGGGGCTTCCCGTTTTCCTATCATCCAATGCTATCTACCCCTCCCGTCCCCGCAACATCGCTCATAATCCGCTCTCTATCTCTCGTCGCCCTCTCTCTCCCTCCACTCGTCCCAATCCTTTCGATGGATATTCCCCTCCGGGCTATTTGTCTGTGGTTACGGGGTCGGATTTTAATAATTTCATTATTGCTGGGTTCTAGACGATTTGAACCTTATTTTTAGTCCGCATTTCGGGGTGATGGAGGGTCCTAAAAGTCCAAAAATGCCTGGTATGTCTTTTAATCGTGTTTTGGTAAAATGTAACTATATTTAAACTCGAAAAACTTCTAAAAAAGTTTAAAAATGAAAATTTTGATCGAAAAATCTATTTATTTTTTGTATTTTCGATAAACAATCGCAAGTAAATAAGTTTTTAAATAGTGCCTTACATGTTAGGTTTATTTAGTTATATTCAAAATGGAAAAATTGCCTATAAGTCTTAGAAAAATGTTTTCACAGGTATTTATCATTTCTCATCGAAAAATGTACTTGTTTTGTATCTTCGATAAACAATTTCAGCTACGCGAGGGTTGAAAAAGTGGTTTTAGCCAATTTAGCTATATTTAAAGCGGAAAAGTGGCTATAAAATGTAGATTAAGGTGTTAAAATGTGTATTTTCTTCGGGAAATCGATACTTGTGTTTCTATTTTTATGAAAAATTGTATTTTTTACGTTTAGGAATAGTAAAAAACGGTTAGAAACTCTTCTTCGGTTTATATTAGTGCTCTAACTGAACCTCGGAAATCATTGACACCCCCCGATAATGCAAAAGAACCGCGAAGCGCGTGGACAATCGTTGAAGGCCGATTCACCTTAAGAAAACCGCACGAGAGGGGGCGAAGGGGCAGGCTACGGGCGCCCAAACCCCCGCGAGCATTGTTAGAAGGGGTGCTATCTTTCCACTTTCAACTGGCAAACTTTCTGAGAAGATTTCACAACACTGAGGTACAAAAAAAGAACAGCTCTGCACATCTTGGGCAAGGTTCACGAAAATCGACGGCAATCGGGCGCCCGGTCGGTTGAAGTTGAGAAAAATGAGGACCAAGACAACGGGCACATAGGAAGCAAAGTTTGTCCATAGCGCCTCAATTGCATTTTTTGAAAAGATAGACTAGCAACATCAAAAAAGCAAAACGCATCACCTTAACATCTACATCAGGCTGCAAAGAAGTTAGTTAAAATTCAACTGGCTAAATACTTTACTGGCTGTGGAACCTGCGAAAGCAGGAACACAGAACAAACTTCGCTAATCTGCCGCAACCAGTTTACAATGTCGAGCGTTGTGATTTAACAGCGGTCGATTGGAATATGTATGGTCCGCTGTTTTTCTTCATCCATTCTGCGCAAAAAAGGATAGGATGCTCTTGATTCGTCGAGAGTCATGACATTCCACTAGGAACACCTTCCACAAAAAGCAAAACGAAAATGCGGAGGCCTGCAAACTCGGGAACCGAACCCGCGTCCCCGCCTCGGGGCTGAACCGCCGCCTTAGACCACTACACCACGCCCCGACCACCCCCTGCGCGCTCTGAAAGGCCGTGAAGGGGGGCAACGATGCAAATATCGGGCCCTTCATTCCTTTCTTTCTTCGTTGCGAAGAAGAAGACGGGCCCTAGCTGAAATTCGATGCCAAAAAGGAGAGCTCCTACAAACAGTTAGCAGGCATTGCACACCTCATTCTATTCAACGTCAAAAACCTAAAATTTTAATATTTTCAACTGATTAGGTCTATTTTTAGAGTTTTCGCAGTTTCCGGGAGCCCCTTCTCAGAGCCTGGCAACGTACTAAATTAGTTTAATGGTGTTTTTAGTAACATTTAACGAGAATGGAAGTAAAAAAACTAACGAGAAGCTTAGGGAAAATCATTATAATTTTGTATTTTTGTGGAAAATTGATTATTTTAAGTCATAAAATCAATATTTTTGTATTTTTGGTTATTCGCATTATCGGGGGTACGTATACATTTTTTTCTAAGACCAAATTTTGCACTGTAAATAGTCGAGGTGTTTATAAACTGTTTTTTTACTATTCCCGATCGTAAAAGGCTCACAAATTTTCATGGTTACATTTTCATTTTTTATCGCATGTTTTACAAAAAAATATCCAGTGTTTTACCCACCATCGATGCCCCCCACCCCCGATATTGCAAAAGCGCCCTACGCGCCGCACTACCATCCGCGCTTATAATTTTGTTAGTTACCTGAAGTTTATACCCAGGAACAAGCCATTCCTTTTGACTCCTCAGGCCAGGTAGAATCCGTGGAACAAATCCATCAATCAAGTTGAAATGGTTGCCACTACTGCTCCCCCCCCCCGTCCCCTGCGGGCGGAATATCATGATCGAGAGCGTGTTTTTTGGTGTAGGCGCCGCCGGGACGAGATCCGATCAGTCCGATTGCCGATCCGGCCTTACACCACCAGGAACACGAACAAATCCCGCCATTCACATCCAAATACTCTTCTCATCTGACCGATCGTTTTTCCGGGTTTTTGATCCGGGAATTGGACCGCGGTCCCTTGCCGACCCCTTTAAAACCACAAAAAAACGAAATTTTCATTTTTGGTCTAGTTTTCGCTTTCTGTTCCTTATCCTAATGTTTACCTATAAGCCCAGAAATGCCTAGTAACGTAATTCTAAGTGTTTTAATCGTGTTTTTAGTAAAATTTAACTATATGTTGAAGTGGAAAAACTATTTAAAAAACCTAGGACATTTTGAAATTTGGTCGGAAACCTATATTTTTTGTATTTTTTCACAAAAATTTGTGAAGTTTTTACGTTTAGGAATGACAAAAAAACAGTCGTCGATTGACATTCGAAAAATTGGATCCTAAAGAAAAAATATGAGTTCCCCCCGATAATGCGAAAGCACCAGCTTCGAATACGCGGTGCGACGTTGTACCCTTTTTTGCATTTTCGCTCCTACCATTTTACCGTAGTTTTTTTCATTTTTTTTTGACGGGATTCTTTGATTTCTTTCACCTTTTTACAAGCACATCCTCTCCAATCAAGCCACCGAGCCATATTTGTTGACACCACCACCCATGGGTCCTCCTGGGCCCCCAGATAATTATGGGGATGGGCCCCAGGCGGTGGTTGCCTCCAGCCCCCACCTGCCACACAAAAATTGGGCCAATTTGGATATTTTTGTGCACCGCGGGCACATGTTGCCAGCGCTTTTGCATCTTATAAAATCGATCAAAATTTTAGCCTGGGGAAAATCGGCAGTTTTTCTAAACCTAACGGGTTCTTTTGCATTATCGGTGGTCGTCTAATTTTCGTCGTCAGGCGAAATATAGCTATCGATGTAATAGCAAGCGTTTAAGTCGTATTTTGACCATTTAGCTGTATTTAAAATGGAAAAACCAGCTACAAAAAGGTTTTGTGTTGTTGAAAAATGTTTTAAAAGTTCTATTTTGATCGAAAAATCCTTTTTTTTGGTATTTGGGTGAAAATTTGTAGCTTTTTAGCGTTTAGAAAGAATAAAAAAAAGTGAAAATATTCATCTTTCCTTTCCTTTATTCATAAGTATTAAAAATTGGGGTCCTTAGGAAGAAACATCTGCCCGTCCCCTCGATAATGCAAAAGAACCAGATGAAGCAATATCCGCGTTCTACCTCTGAATTTCTCATTTTCAAAAATAGAACATAGCTTTCCTGGCCCTATTATTAATGCAGCTTCATGTCCAGATCTCTCAGAAGCGCCTCGAGATGGGTGAGTGCAAACAGTGAGTATGGCCCAGCCCATGGTCCCTGATCCCCCCTTCACCCCCGGGAATTCATAATCGTGCCCCAGGATCTCCTCGCTCTGTTTATACTTCACCCTCGCATCCAATCCACACATCCTCCCACTAATCTCCCTGAATTTCGGCCCAAACCTTTCCGATATGTCCGCGTCCTATTGACAACTATTGCGTGTCGATAGGCGCGTATTGGAGTATTTTGGCGCGGATCTTCACTGGCGGGGAGATCGGGGTAAAAAAGAAAATACTTTCGACGGGTATTTTGTTGATATTTCTCGAAATTCTTCTAGATCTTTCTAGTAACTTATGTAATAACCAATATAAACTATTATCGCAAAAAAACTATTTGTTTTGGCAAAAAAGTGTTATTTAAAAGGGAGCCGAGGCATGGGCATTCGGTTACGCGCTGGAAAGATGTCTCTGCGCCTCTCCCCAGGGCGCCTCTCTGTCCTGTTGGCTACTTGCCAATTTGTTGATGGGGGGGGGGGATCGACACATGCCGTCGGCAGCCCTTTAACAAACCTTCGCTGTGGCGATGCCCTAGAGTTTTACAGCGCCGCGATACGCGACGCGTCCTCCGCACCTGCGCATCGCGTAATGGAATCATGCCTTTTGCGTGGCGTGCGCGTTGCATGTCGCGGGACCCGCAAAATCCATAAGAACTGCCTCGGAAAATTTGCGCTTCCCGTTAAATATTTTTTCCTCAATTGACCAGGGTGTAGGTGAAGTTATCCGCTGTGCTGTCATGCTGAGGGTCCCATTGTGCCCCTGGCTGCTGCCCGAATATTGGGTGGAAATCGGCTTTTCGTGACTTCTATTCATCCTTTATCCGCAACCCCGCACACTCACTCACCTCATTTGCATATTTTCGCCGCTCTAACTTTATGGGGTTTAACTTAAACCGTTTAAGTTAGAATGAGCGACATTTTTCACTTTTGTTTGACTAGAAAATGATAAAATGCTTGAAAAGCTGCGAAATTTTGGCCATTTTTAATTGAAAATGGTTAAATAGTCATTTTTTATATCCAAAATTTAATTTTTAATGTTATCTGTATAGTCAGAAATAGGTAAAAAGAAACTACAAACTCCGCTATTTATATAAAATCCTTAGAACCGTTAAAAGTTTTAACTTTATCAGTAAGAATCTCTTGTTGACAGATATTTTCACTCATTTTTAGCCCGAGGCAAGCCATCAAAATGGATGGCTATGACCCTTCATGCCCCCCGGTGGTGTGTGTGATATCCAGAAATCTGAGCCGCTATGACCCCGCGCCTTTTTCTCTATACTCTCTATCTCTCGTGCTCTCTCTCTCTCTCCCTCTCTCTTCTATTGCCTTTCTCCCATCAACCTTCCCTAAATGGCATAATTGAAGGCCGGGGATGCCAGTTCGCCCAAACCCCCATCACTCATCTTAATCCAGGAATGGGCTGGAAAGCTTCTTGGTCAATAATGGCTTTTTATTTCTATATTTTTGATATTGTATTTCGTATCATTGCTCTTTCATAACAAGTTTGTATGCCTTTAAAATGTCTAGAAATCTTTCTATGAGTAAAACCTCCGACTATGATAGAGGCGAATCATCAATTTAGAGGTAAAGCCTCGAACATTTATCTCTTTTCTTTATTGTCTCACACATCGGCTCTCTCTCTCCCGAGATTTCCCTGAAAAAGAGGCTGAAAGACACCAGATATCCCGGGACCCTTGTCCCACTGACCACATGGCCATGGCCACTCGGCTGGTGGCTATAGTTCCAACATTTTCTTAGATTTTATTTGCCAGTTTTTTCTAATATGCCCTATTAGCTTCATTAAATAAATACCCCTGTCTTCTTTGTTATCATCTGACCGAATTTTAGCTAACAAAAACAATTTAGAAACATTACCTTCCTCGGTTTATATTAGAAAAATGACCGACTAAAGAAAGCCCCCCCCCCGATAATGCAAAAGCACCGACAGAATGCACCGAAAACAATAAGACAAAAAAACCCCGAATCTCCGCTGGCTATCATTTTCCAGCTGCCATCATCAGCACCACCCTCCAGGTCACTTTACACTTCCACCCCCCGCGCCTCCCCCCTCTTTTTATTTCGGTCCCAAACACGATATTATTTTATTCACATCACCTCACTCAAATCGACATCACTTTCTCGATTTCTCACCCGCGCCAAAACGGGGGCCCCACCCTTTAAAAGCGCATGCAAATTGCGTGGCTTCTCCTTCCCTTTTTTCCTCTTTTCCCCGGGCTATAGAAATTGGGGCCATGGTTGGGCCGGACAAATAACTTGTTACGCCCTCATCTCCCCCCACCCCCAACATCGGCCTCGAGTGCTTTTGCGACTAACTACACAAGATATTTGGACCGGATTTTCTGTGGTAGAAGCCCTAATCAGTAATATTCAATGGTTAGGAAACGCAAGAACCATCCCGTTCTAGCAGCTAGGTCTTGACAGCTAAGCTACATTCCAAAACACACTGTAAACTGGTACCCCCAAAATTGTCAAAGTAAGAATGCCTTTCAAGTAAAAAACACCCTTTTAACGGGAAAATCGACCCCTTTCCGCGGCGAGGTCTTGACAGCTACGCTACACTCCAAAACACGTGTTTTCGCTGTAACGCAATGCCCCCCATGGTTATAAAAATGAGAATAGCTATATAGCAAAGCTAAATGGGCTAGATTAGTGAAAATCAACCTCTTGACCTGCTAGGTATTGACAGCTACACGGCACTCCAACTCCGCTTTCGAGTTCCTTAGTGTTTGGCCAAACGACACGCTCCTAGCCTCGAAAAATGAGATTAATACGTGTTTTGGAGCGGCGCGTAGCTGTCGAGAGCCAGGCAAGGATCGAGGTCGAAGCTCGCCTGCCTAATAGCTTTAAACCGATGAAATGAACCATTGTTGAGAACTTTTGAAGTTGGATCAGCTTAGAAGGGAAGAAAATTTATTGATTACACGGTAATTCTACCTCAACGCGGGGATGGATGTCCTATAGCCCGCAGGCAAAGCGCACGACGTTCCCAGGCGTTGCATGTCGCGGTCTCGGCAAAATATCTTCCTTTGAGGCTCGGGCATACAGACATTTTTCTTTTCTTCGGCTTCATGAAGCCCTTCCAAAAAGTACCATCGCCCAGGGCCCATCAACGTATTAATGTCTTCTTCTGTCTTGTCGTGGCTTGGCGCTTAATTGAGCGCGTTGACTAGGGCGGACAGTTTGTGGCCCGAGGCTAAGCCCCCCTCACCGCCAGCACCTCGACACGACCCCTTCCCCCCCCCCTCCATCATGCTGTGCTTTCTTTCCTCCTCTTTTGTTTACAATCTTCCACTGCCCATCTATTTCTTTTTTTTTGCGTCAATGGCATTCACAGCCTTCATTTGTCCATTTTCCACCGATGAATCGAATGGATTTTATTGGCGATTTAGAGCCAAAAATATTCAATGCCCAGGTTTTTTTCTGAAAAATTGGGTTTTTCTTTAGTTCTGGAAATTTTCTTTTTCTAAAAAGGTATTTTTTTATGCACAGAAAGTTCATAACAAATTATTAGAATTATCGTGATTCTTTTTGTCAAAATTTATGAAAATGTTCGAAAATTTCAAATTTCTAAGTGTTTTTATGCTTTTTAATAATCACAACCTACTGAAATAAAATAAAATACGCTATAAAACATCACAATTTTGCTGGGTAGGCATCCCCCCGCTAACAGCCCAGAACCTTCATCCGTTCCAAGGATCGCAAGTGGTACACAACCAATGTTCCCCCGCCTCTAAAAAAGTGCTCTTCTCGCGTGTGAACAGTAGGAACAAGTCATCATCACCATCTTCTTCTTGTTCATCTCCGGATCCGGCTTATCCCCTCGACCTGATCCCGATGAGTTTTCTTTGCTATGCCCCCTCAAAAGATCGCTCACCCCCGATCCGGTCCTCTCTTCAAGATACCGTCATTTGCCCCAACGTGCCTATTTCTACAATCAGTCTCGCTAAGCGGTTTTGCCAGCTTTACCTTACTGTCTTACTAGAGACCCCATTTTTACCCCATTTTTAATCTTTTAGGTATCCTACCATTTTATCGTCGAGGTGTTTGATTTGCAATTGTGAAGTTAGGTAGCTCATCGCGCTCGCAAAAGTTCGAACGTTCCGCAATTGTTTGGAAACAAATGGAAATTTTTGAATTTCCAGAAAGTTAATTTTAGTTAATTTTTTTGACCTTTATATTTATATTTTAGTTTGTTTTATGGCCAACCCCGCCGGCTTCAGATCAGATTCCGTCGCTGCCACAACAACTATTTTCTGCAAACAAGTGATCCTCAAGACATCATAAACCCCCGACTTCCAGGATCAATCTGATATCCCAGAAAGCGGCCCGCTAAAGATGGCGTTTGGTGGATATGACTGTCGTGGTATTTGCTTGATGGGGGCCCCCCTACTCGGCGTGGCCATTCCCCCCTATCCCGCCTTCCGCTATCCCCCCAAACATCCTTCGCTGGCTGCTGCTGGTCTGTTGGTTTGTCCATCTCGGGAATCACCGTATCCGGACCACCCGGATAGGCTTCTCCTGACATCGGCGCTTTTGGTCGCTTCCGATTCGGGTGTGCTGCTGGTTTTGGCATCTCTTTTGGTTGAAAAGATCAGTTTTTTTAGTCTTTCGAGAGAGGAGACCAACTTTCTTTCCTAAGGCGCTAATTTTTCTAATTCCTGGCTGTTTGTATTAATCTTAAAAATAGAGACTTTACAATTGTTTACTTCAACTCCAAAAAAAATTGAGGTTTCGGTCAAAACTTGACGTCTTCAAGCGGATTTTTTAATATTGATTTACGCTATTGCGGATTGTTTACTATTATTATTTAAATTATATTATATGGCGCTCTGAATGAACACAAGTCATTTCATGCCGGAGCCAGAGCTCTGGGAACTAGTATCTGGCGCGGAATTGATGGGATGATCGGCGCTGCTGCTCCTGTAAATTGCCCATCCCCAATGATGTCCGGTCCCGTCACCTCGCACCAGTCCCACCATCGTTTTTCTGTATTTTTCGAGGCGGGGAAAACGTACGAGTGCTTGCTTTAAAATTATCTGGTGCTTTCATTAAATTAAATTTTAATTATTTTATTTTTTTATTTTAATTAAAATATATTTTTTTTTTTTTTTTTTTTTTTTTTTTTTTTTTTATGAAAAAGAAAGAAGAAAAAAAAAAAAAAAAAAAAAAAAAATTATAAAAAAAAAAAAAAAAAAAAAAATCTAATTTAAAAAAGAGAGAAACCCACCTGTCTGTCTCACCTGGCGCCTCTTTTTCCATTCATTTGCACAGAGTGTCTAACCCTGACAAGAATAACAAATTCTCCTTACTTTCGAATTCTATGATAAATAAGATGTCTAGGGTCTTGTATTCGTTTGTAGACAACTATGCGCCATTGATGACATTTCTTTTCTTTCGCCAGCGAAGCCCCGCTGTTGTTTTCTGCTGTTACTCACGGCGTCCCGTACGACATTTCCATTGTCTGCTCGGTTAGAACGCTCACATTCACAAATTCATCCCGCCAATCGAATTCCCAGACTGGAGCTGCTATATTCTGGCGTTCTGAATATAAATAGCCCATTTTGTGGAGACTTACTTTCACTTTTGGGTTCTGTATGCTTTTTCTCCCGTTCTTATCGCTTTCTCAAAATTTCTACTTTCAGGGTATGCTTTCGCAATGCACCCGATTTGAGGCGAATCCATTTAACAAGGAGAAGTGCAAGAATTGCTACAAGCCCAAGGACTCGCACTCCAACGAATGTCTCGAAAATGCAAAAGTGAGTGGTTTCTATTGGCTTTATTTTGCAGGCGGAAGAGCGGATTCTCCCGGTTTCCCATGTGTGTTTTTTTTTGAATACCGACCGTTATCGATATTCCATCCCCCCTCGGCAGCTTCTTCTCCTTCTGGGCTTCCCCCCTCTCGCAAAAACCAGCCTACGCTTGTTCCCGTCCCGATAAGCTGCTGGCGCGCTGTTTGAAGGCAGCATTTGGGACACGGGACGAGACTTCCTAAGCAAAGCTTCGAAACTGCAAATGATCTGCTTAGAGGGTATTTCGATTGGGTTAATCGAGTTTTTGCCAGGGTTTGGTAGATTACTGGTTTGCTGTTGCTATTATTTGTTTATTTTACGGCTTTGTGCCAGGGTGCTGAAAACCAGCAAAAACTTCAGTTGCAGGCTTTTGGTTTGACCGTGTCCTACCCAAATGTTACGCTGAAAGAAATCGGCTCTACTGTTTTGCACAAAACCCTTAAAAATTTGTAGATTTGCTTTAAATCCTTCAAAAAATTCAGCGGTTTGTCTTGAATAAAGGAGTCCGGCTGGCCCAAACTCTTTTGAAAGCCCCCCACACCGTCCACTGGCTCGCACCGGCGCTGGTGACACAGATTTGCATTCGCGTGCGGTGCTCCCGAGACACCATAAATGGATAGGGGAAAGGGGACCTCTCCCATCCTCCATCCCACACCATTTCGCTTTATCACCCGGCTCGAAAGCCCCGGGAAGTCCGGCTTTCACTCTGTCTCCGCATTTTCTCCATCCTGACCTGCCCCCAACGGCTTTCCACAAGATTGTGCTTGCTTTCTCAAGGCGCCGCCTTCATCAATCTAGTTGATAATTTGGGCTTGAAAAATCCGGCTAGGTCTGTCGTTTCCTTTCTTTTTTTTTCCGCCATGCGTACCTTGAAAGCCGTCGGCTTCTTGACCAGAAGTCCCTTCTGCCCAGCTTGCGTTTTCCAAAACCTTTTCATTTTTGCCGCGCTGGACGGACAGACGTCGGCCAGTCATGTTTACAACCGGAAACTGGGCACCCGCCGCTGCCGCCTGCGATCCCTTCCCAAAAATAGCCGCTTTCCCTAACCCGCACAGATAGGCATCACCCGCACGCAGACGGCCTTCAAATGTACAAAACAGCAGGCTATGACCCACGGGGTTTTTAACCTTACTTGGGGCGCGCAAGAGAGGGAGACAGGGAATGGGCGAGGCCACACCCCCTTTTCGCCCCCAAAATGTATTAGAAAATCCCTTCTAGTGGCTATAACTTTTTTTCTAGAAAAAATGACAAATTCTCCGCCTGGTAATTTGTAGAGAAGACCCTTGGGAACATTTTGGTAAAAGAATCTCAGCGATCGTGAGGAAAAACAAGGATTTGAAACGCTTTGAAGCGATTATCAAGACGATATTCTCGTTAGGGCCTCATTTTCCTAATTTTCTGCCTGAGATTCGCCACAGATTTGTTGTCGGCGCTTTTCTGAGCATTTTGCAAAAAAAAAAAGCAAAACCATGTGATGATTTTATGCGAGGAGAGGAATCGAACCCTGACCCTCCGCCTGACGCCGCCTTGGCCAGGCCCCCCGCACCCCCGTGCGCGGAAAAAAACCCCGTGGACCGTTCTCCCATCCTTTTGCCTCGACCAGGCGTGCGATGGATCGTTTCCGGACGCGGCGTGTTCCATTTTCGAAATTTCTGGCTTTTAATTATCTCTTTTTGCCTTATTTTGTAATTTTTGCTGCCGTTTAGGTGAAGCTTTCGCAATTTAGTATTGCTAGGAAGGGGACACTTTAGTTCTTAGGATCGAATCCTGCCTGCTAATGGAAATAAATAAAATGTTTCTAGAATGTGTTTTAGTAACCTAAACGTAAAATTAACAATTTTTATGCAAAAATTCGCACAAAATATCGATTATCGACCGAAATTTAAAACTTGGAAATGGTGTTCGAAATTTTATGAGTAATTTTCCACTAGAAATATGATTAAGTTTTACTTTACACACTATTAAATATTGCTGACTTTACTAGCCGGTGAAATACCAGAGAACTAAGTTTTGAATAGCTAAAAAGTAAGACAGGGTTGAAGTAAGTAAGACAGGTTTTTGATCTCCAGAAATTGCTCCTTCATGCGCACCATTATGGAAATTGCATCTCCTTGCTGCCCGTAGGGGACAACAGAGTGAGGCTCAAGCCATAGCGGCGGCGTATTGACAGATTGTGAGCCCGGTGGGGGAGGAGGGGTACCCGGGCAAATATCGACTGACCAAATGAAGGCTTGTCCTGTTGGTCAACGCGCTTGCACCGGCCACACAACTGACTCATCCACGTGCATCATCCTCCATCTCATTGTTTTTGACGAGTCCAATTCGAACACTTTTTTTCAACGGTGTTAAAGGGGAGTAGCTTAATTTGGGTTCCTTGATCTGGATTAATGCCATTTTTTTTTATATGAGCTGGCGATCTATGAACTTTTTGAGACACTTTACGGCTAGCGGGACACGGCGTTTCAGAGCGCGCACGGGAGGGGTGGTCGAGGCGTGGTGTAGTGGTCTAAGGCGGCGGTCCAGCCCCGAGACAGGGGGTGCGGGTTCGATTCCCGAGGCCGCAAACCTCTGCGTTTTCTTTTTGCTTTTTGCTCCAAATGTTCATAAAGGAATTGAAAGCGCAGAAGACAGACCCCCCTTTGCTTTAAAGACTACCAGAACGATGGAACGCGCACTGTCACCCCGAGGGTGCAACCCCCAAGAACGCGCAGAGAGTGTCGTCATTAGTGGCATTAGTATTAGTATTAGGTCGTCAGGTATTAGTATTAGGCAAAGACCCTCTGGGGTTTGGGGCGCCTCTGACTCCCTTCGCCACTTGGCCCTGTGGTATAGTGGCTAGCGCGTCGGACTGTGGAGCGAACCATCGCGGGTTCGACCCCCGCCCGGTGCGCAACTTTCTTGCTCTAAACGATATTTCATCGTTCTGACGGTCTTTAAGAACCAATTACGCGCCGATTGGAGCGTGCCGTAGCCTAGCCCCGCCTTCCCCTCTCATGCGCGTTTTTCTTAAAGGATGAATCGCCGTGGGGAGGTCCAGCTTTGGTATACAGCTTTTTACACCGTTTTTTATAGAAATTTCATACAGGATTCCTCACGTTTTTTCGAAAAATCTTGATTTTTTGTCGATAATTTTGAGTTTTCAGTTATATGAAAGAGGCTTTATGAATTTTTACTCATCAAAAACGCCCGAAAGATTAAAAAAAACACTAAAACTTTTTTTTCACCTGCTGTGTATACCGCCGATCCCTTTTCCACCCACGCTATCATACCAGTACGCTTTCCCATCCATTTTGCGGTATTTTATGCTCTGCGGCGTGATGCACCACACTAATCTCTACTCGGCTACAGTAACTTTACCCTACCGCTTGGGAAAGTAGCGATTTGCGCATCACCAACCCCTCCTCAAACATACGGCTGGTTTTTTGCATGCTGGCCCTCGTCATTACTCAGCCGGGAGAGTGCACGCTAATCTTGGGTGCCAACCCCCGAAGACACAATGAAACCATGTCTCGCGCCGACCAAGCCCCTTTATGTTGATAATTACACGGCCATGACCCCAGGGGTGTACGACACTTTACCTTCTCTTGCATGTTCTACGTATTCCTGGATTTTCTTGGTTTCTTGGATGATTTCTTATTTCTCGAAGATGAATTTTAGAAAATAGAAAAACTTAGAAGCGAAAATATTGTTGAAAATTTAAGCGCTCCTCTTTGCTCACCTTTCAGAGAGCTCTAGAATTCCGTAAAAAACATTCCGACAGTGAGCCGTACCCTATACCCCGCAAAAGGGAAAACGCAAGCTCAGGTTCCGAAATTCATGTTTCTGAGTATAATTTTTTCGTTATTCAAGCGTAGTTGTGGAGGGAACAGTAGATTTTTCCAAATTCCAATTTGCAAAAAAAGTGGAAAAATTAATTCGGCAATAATCTACCGGATTCTGCACCCTCTTCCCCTCAAAACAAAACCGCGAACCCGCGAATTCCCCGGTCAACAGGGCCACCACCCGACCCCGCGCGACCGGAACGCTTCCCGAAAATCGGCCAAAGCCCTTGAACCGTTAGACCGTTAGCACATCGCCAGGCATCGGTGACCTCAGCCCCCCTTCTCACCCTTCACTTCACACCAATGCCTCTCTACACCCCTCAATTTCATCCCTCTCTTCCAATACTAAACATGCTGTCATGCTGCTTTGCGTGGGACCCTCCCCCACCCCCGAAGGGCCCATGTTTGTGCCTTGGCCAGGGGGGAGTCGGCTTTCCGTAGCTCTTGTTCTCGCAGAAGGAAGTGGACAGCCCACCTCAACCCACCCTAGCTAGCTAGCATCTGACACTACACCCCCATCTACCATTCAACACCATTTGTCGGAGGTTTTTATCAGGCTGGGCAGAATTGTCATTATTTTATTATTCATTTTGTTGGACAAAACCGCTAGGCATTTTATTGGATCCTAGCATATGATGCTTGTAGACCCCGGCCATTCGAGTCCAAGCAACCATTCCAAATCGTTCCTTCCTGACCCCTTTAAACTACTGATAGCCTTTATTACCTACTCTCCAAATTTCGAGCTATTTTATGGCTACTCCCAAGAATTAACCCGCAAATTTCCATTAGATACGATTTTTTTAATTACCGGATACTGTATTTTGAGCTTCGCACACTCAAGCCAGAGCGTCGGTAGTTTTTGGGGGTGGATGGAGCAGAGACTGGCATAATCCACTCGACAGCCTACTTGAACAAATCGAGGGGCTCATGCAGCCCCCACTAAAGTCGCACTCCGCGATCCTTCGATTTTCACGCGACGAAGGCTGTTGGAGGGCTTGCTCTGGATTGGCTTTTCTGACTTCGTTATATTGAGCTTCCCACGCAGGTCGCTTTCAGAATGTCGAAATTCAGAATTTAGGAATTTCATGCGAAAGCAGGCCCTGACGTTTCAAAATTTCGGTATTTTCGCAATAGCCTTTTCTAAAATGTAAGTTTTAAAAAGAAATTTAATGTTTAAGGTTCTAATTTGTAATGTCATATTTTAATTAAGAAAGTGTTTTTATGAAAAAATGAAAGAATTTGTATCCTGTAACTTGGTAGATTCAGGATCCATTTCAAAGCAGAAAAAGAACCCCTGTACTAGCTTTCCGAAAGACGAGTAGAATGGGATGCGAAGCCAAAGCGCGCAGCCACCACCAGCAGCGCTTCCTTCCCTTTTTCGACCGGTTCCCCTCCAGAGCCAGCGGCCTCGTCTTGCGCCACACACCGCTAATTTCTCGTTCCCCTCCACCCATCTCTTCTTTTCTCTCTTTTCTCTCTTTCCCTCTTACCACCCGTTTCCTACCACCCGTGCAGTCACCACAACCTTTTTACTATATTTTTGCCTGTCGTACCCGCGAAAACCGGTCTCGGATTCGGCGGCTCTGGTTTGAGCATCGATTCCGGCGGGTGGGGCTGGGGCTGTGGCCAGGGGGTTGAATTTGCGCTATTTCCGGCTTAACCTTTGAATTTGAGGTTTAATTTAGCTTTCAAAAACTATTGCATATAGCTTTGCGGCCCTTTAACATTATCCTGATACCTTGAAATGAATGTTCAACAATCGGGCCAATAAAATGAAAATTATGCGTTTTGAACTACGTTATGTTGACATTTTTAGCGTAATGGAATTTGGCGTAATAACGGTCGGGATTTTCTTCCGACGTCCCTGGCCAAAAATTTTCTTCTATTTCGCTTTTGAACCCGATGAAATGACGCTAACGTGGTGTAGAACTGGTTTTTCCAGTCGTATACGCTTTTCTATATTGATATTTTTCAACCAATCACGATAGATCTACGCTATTTACCTTTCCCTGGCATTTGCCCCATCTATCGAACGTCCCATGGGTTGCTCCAAAATTCCCAAGTTACCTTATCAAATATTTGATGCATGCCGTCAACGACAAACAACCATTTTTTTTTCAGATGAACCGAAAAGTGACGGCGTGTGGATTCCTCTACGTCGCCCCGCCAAATCTCGACTTTTCCATCCAAGCCCACACAGCTAAGGTGCGCAAAAATTTGTAGATTTTATCCGATTTTTTTAGAGATGGCAACGCCGCTGGTTCACGCTGTTTGACACCGGGGAATTGACCTACGCCCTTGATAATAATGTTGGTTTTCGAATCTCTGGCAAAACCGAGTATTTTCAGCCCGACACGGTTCCACAGTTCTCGATCGACATGGTTCGGTGCCATCGGGTTTGCGAAGCGGACAGCATTACTTGTTGGTTTTTGACATTAGATACCTAGGCGAATTTTGAAAGTGGATTTCCATTTAACTTACTTAAATTAATTAATTTGTCTTGTAGGCCACGCACACTCGATTCTCCTCGCCTTCCGAACGACCCCCGATGACGGTGTTCCTCCCGTCGTTTATGTAAAAGCCGACACCACCGACGAAATTAGATGGTAAGCCGCCAGTCTTTTTTTTGGCCAATCGGCTGCTGCGAAAAAATTAAACCTTCCTTTTTAATCGTATTTAGGTGGCAAGGCATGCTGGCCCCATTCGCCAAAAATAATATTGTGCTCAAGCCTCGCCGGTCTATCGAAACCGCCGAGCCCAGCTACAAAGTGGTAAGCCTTTCCTGACTTTTTTTGAATGCCAAATTAGGAGCCGGCTGCTCCCCCCTCGTCGCTGTTGTCACCTAAAATGTGCTCCCCATCGAGCTCTCGCGATTCCAGCCTCGATCGTCTGGATGATGGACGATACGAAGGAGCGAGACATGGAACAGGTAGGGAATCACGTATCAAACAAAACTAACCATTTTTTAGTCCGGCGCGTAAAGCGCGACAGCGTTCTGGCGCGCGAGACAGAAAAACGGCCAGAACCTCTCCTCGTCGTTGCCACCACCACGCCGATTACAAGGTATAATAAAAAAATAAACAACTTTTCCAACTACATGATATGTTCAAAGTTTGATTCCTGTAAAATCATTTAAATTTAGTTCTCTAACGATGAGAGCCCGCTCTTCTTCTGGATCGACGGAGAGTAGTTCAGCTCCTCCTGGTTGGTACTTCAGACTGTTGCTAAATGTTTTCCAGCTCCAGCTACCCAGCCCCCATCCCTGGCCTCGGAATCGGTCTCCTCCCGGAAGTTCCAACCGCTTCCACTTGACACTTCCATGTCACACACCCTCAGAAAGGTATGGATTTCAAATTTCATTAAATTTAATTTTCGATTGCGACGATTTCCTTTGTTTATTTCCCCTCTTTAGGGTTGGCTATCGCTGCGTGGGAAGTCTGACAACGAGTGGCACAAGCATTGGGTCGTCCTCTCCGGATTATCCCTACGTCTTTACAGGTACGGATCTCTTTTGGAAGACATTTATGCCTTGTCAGGGATGTCTGGGTGGAGGATTCGACCGAGCCCCTGATTTCCATTGACCTCTCCGAATGTGAAAACGTCTATCCAAGCGCGGCTGCCAGGAACTATGGAATTGAGATCAAGGTATTTATTTAATCTGGTTGCCAATATTCCGTTCCAGTGCAAACGGACGCGCTACGTTCTTTCCGCAATGACGCCCGGTATCCGAGATTCCTGGATTTCTGCTCTTCAGCAGGTTCGCTGACACTTGTAGTGTAATTCGTTTTTCTAGAATCTGCACGATCCGTCTCCAACATATCCGGAAACAACTGGAGGTAGCGATGCGGTATCGTTGGCCGATAGCTCGGATGTTCTCGGAATGCCGGTATATCTTTTTCAAGACCCTCGTTTGGGCTTTTGGACGCTCAATTTTGATTCGCTACCATCGCTAACGTCGTTTTTTAGCGCAAGAAGCATATCGCGTACGTCGCTCCGGAAAGCCACCACTCGAATTCAATGATGGACGGGGATAGCAGCACTGAAGATGAACTAACGAGAATACAACAACGAAGAGCTCGCCGAGACCGGTAATCAGATTTAGCATGAGAAAACACTCACATTTTCAGGTCACTCTCATCCGCTTCATCCCATTCTCGCCCTCTTGCCAACCGGCAATCGCTCTCTCCTTCGGTGCGTCGATCCCCGATTGGAAGGATAAAGGAGCGGTCTGCCGAGGGCCGGGCGAGGTGCTAGATTTTTGCAATTTTTTTACTTGATTCCAGGCATGGCTCAAATTCATCACTGGCCTCCTCGAATAACAGTGCGAAGAATCGGCGTAGACTGCAGGTATGTTTTCTTTACGAAATATTAGGCTGATGGCGGGTTTTCTGCAAGCTGACATCCATAGAATAAGCCGGGGTAAATCCTTTTGTTCCCGGCTGCCTCCTTCCTTCTCACACCCTCCCCACGTTTACAACCCCTCCACCATTTTGCGGTACAAAAAGTTGGGTAGAAAACGATGCGTGAGTCGAGAGCCAGAATGAGACAGCTGTCTCGACATCTGGCCCAAATCATCGGGAGGGGCTCGTAAACGGCGGATGGCGTTGAGCCTGACTCCGAGGCTTCCTGTGCTCATAGCCATCACCCCGCACACGTTTTTTAAAGGGTCAGGAAGTCAAAATCTATTAATCGCTTTTCTCAGGTTGCGCGCATGAATTTTCGCCGTGCAAATCGTTTCCAAATTTCTAATTCTGAGTACGACCCGGTAGAGGTGTTTTGAAGCTTGCAACATCCTTTACGCAATGGAAAGAAAACCCGAGTCTGGCACGCTACTAGCCATCCCTTGCCCATCCCTTTAGTACCCAAAAAGGTATCTGCCTATTAGACCTTGAAACCTCTGGCACAGCCCTTTTTTTGCAGTTTTGTTTTTTTTCCGGGGGGCGCCCCCCCCATGTCCCAAAGACATTAAATAAGAGGAAAACAACAAAAAAACATTAATTAATTTTTTTTCCCCCCCCCCCAAACAAAAAAACAAAGGACGGCGAAAAAAAACCCCCCCCCACGGCGGGGGGAACAATCCCAAGTAATCCAAGCTTTCAATAGCTGCTGCTCACGAACGGCACTCCGCATTCACCTCGTTGTCGGCTTTGCCCGGCCGGAATACAGCGAACCGGTCGTCGTGGCTACTCCCTCATCCCGCGCGTTCTTTCAACCCCCGTAAAAAGCGGCCCTTTTTTACATTCCATTAGGTTCTGAGTTCTCCCACAGCATCGATGTGTGTTAGGGGATGATTCGCGGCATATGGAAAATACGTTTGGGGGCTGAAATGCCCCTATTGGTCACTGTGTACACAGGCC
This sequence comes from Mesorhabditis spiculigera, assembly GCA_958295435.1. Lineage (NCBI taxonomy): Eukaryota > Metazoa > Nematoda > Chromadorea > Rhabditida > Rhabditidae > Mesorhabditis > Mesorhabditis spiculigera. The sequence goes on from CATQJA010002653.1 coordinate 2,003,977, forward strand.
CGCCGTTGCCATACCCATTTTATGCCCTTCTCCCCGTACCCCCTACTCCGAAATGGCTTTTTTCATGCCGGTACGGACATCTTGATAATTTCGCTATTTTTGGCGGCTGGACAGGGCCTTTGCGCTACGTTAGCAATGTTCTTCTAATGCGCTTTCTCTCTCTCTCTCTCTCTCTCTCTCTCTCTCTCTCTCTCTTTCTCCCATTTTATTTTTGGGTGACCAAGCAGCTTGCAGAAAACCCACCGATTGGCACATCAGCATGGTGTTCGCGTCGGGTCCCCCGGACCCGAATCGAAACTACGTCTACACGCAGTATCCTGTGAGTAACCTTTTGCTTTCTAGCGCACCTCCCCGAAATATGGAATTTCCCCCGAGATGCGGATACGCTCGCTGGAAGCGCAGGTTTGAAAAATCGAAGGAAATTCCGGTCTTTCGTTTTTCTACTTATTTTACATGGTCTATTATTCTTTTTAGGTGGCCTCCCTACGCGAACAACTTCAAGAATCAACATCCCGCCTGTCTGACAGCCGTACCGAAGTCGATCGGCTGCGCCATATCTATTCTGGGGCTGATGTATGTCTATTCCGCTGGTTATTCCATGATTTCCATTTCAGCAAACTGGCCTGGCCGCCCTGAGAAAATCCCTCTCGGCTGCCGAGACCGAGATCACTCGACAACAAAAAGAGATGGAGGATATGCGCCAACAGCTTGTCTCTCCCTCTGGCGACCATGCGTATGTTTTCCCTTTCCTAGAAATTACCCATTATTTCTAGTGTCTCCACCTTCCAAGATCGCCTCGTTTCAATGCTCAAGGTGCAAATGGGCGCCCTCTCCAAATTCAACGCTTTTCTGGGTATTTTTCGTTGGAAGGTCTTCAAATTTTGCTTAGGAAATAATGTTGATGTGCGGAACGATTTGGACGAGTTGTTGACGTCGCTGTCGAACATTGACCACTCGGAGAAGGGCACCCAGATGGGAGACGATGACTGGGAAGAATTGCAACGACTTGTCGAGGAGACGACGCTTTTGTATGATAACGTCGCGAATAGCATCCGAAGAAAGAAAACGAACGAGGCTGCGGTTAATACGGTCCGTAGCATTGCTTAATTTAAATAATTCCTTTTTTAGGAGGATGAATGGCTATCTGACGAGGGCCCATCAGATGATGAAGACGTGAAGCAAGAAGAGGAATGGGAAGCCGAGCTCACTGCCCTTCAAAACACGCACCAATCCGAGATTGAGTCGCTGCGAATGCATTATGAGCATCAGCTGAAGGGCATCCGTGAACGGCTTGAACATGAGGAAGCGGGGCGGCGGCGAGCTCAGGATGAGATGAAGAACCTCTCGGTATGAATTAGCAAGTTCTGTAGATACGTTTTCAGACAATCAACGAGCAATCCGTCTCATCTGTCCGATCTTCTTACGAAGGCATGCTGGAAGAGCAGCGTCGGCATTTTGATGATCAGCTCGATCGCCTGAAGACCGAGCACTCCAAAGAGCTAGATGATGAAAAGAAGGCGACGAGGTTTGGAATTTAAAAAATTTCATTTATGTATTCCTTGTGCTCATAGCCATTTGCTCTAGGCGAAGATAATGTAAAAAATTCCATTATTTTGCTGATTAATACCTTTCTTTTTTTGGCAAATAAAAATATTTTTCAGGGTGGCTCTTGAAGCTGTGCGAAGAGCGCACGAAGAGGAGATCCGACAACTCGGTGAACGGAAGGGCCAGGCTTCCACCGAAGCGAACCGGGAAAGGGAGCTCCGACAAAGGTACGGGTCGGCTTTTCTGGACCAAACTTGGCTTGCAGCAGCATGCTCGAGCAGATGCGCGATGAACTGACCAATCTGTCGGCCCTCTACTCGGCAAAATGTGTCGAAAACTCGCAGCTGGATGAACGGATAGGCTCGATTTTGGAAGACAAGGACAGGTGGGAATTTTTCGCATTCCAATGTTCTGTTTTTAGAGAAGCCAACGAAGAAGCTGTCCGACTTCGGGCCGAATTGACCCAAAAGGAGGCCCAATTAGAAGAGCTGAAGCGAAGGATACAGCAACTGGAAAGGCGACTCCAGGAAGAAGGCCATATCTCGGGTAGGAATTTTCATTTGATATTTCAGGGCAAATTTATTGGGGACAGGGCTTAAACGTGTGGGATCCCTAAGTCCGCCTGAACTTGACGAAGTCGTCGGCTTTGTAAAGGCCCCGGCTTAAAACAGCTTTTTATCAGTTGGCTCTTTTTGTTTTTGCGAAATTAATAACTGGAAATGCTTTTTGCAGAACGCAAGCGCTCGGTATCACGGTGAGTTTTGGCGAATGAGGTTTAGTGGAATATCCCGGCTTTTGTTGGATCTGGTGCTCAGCTTCTTCTAGAGCATCAAATGTTAATATGGTGCTCAAAAAGCTAGTCATTACATCAGATCAGCATGGTGTGCGAGTGTTGCTCCTTCCCTTTCTGCCTGCCTGTCTTCTTCTCCCCCTATTAGATATCCCCTCCTCCTCTGTTCGCTGTGCAAGTAGCCTCTAACCGTTCGGCTATCCTGCTTGCCACCCAACCCTTATGTTTCCGAAATTGCGTAGCACGCACAAAAATTAATTCCGATTTTTCAGACAAAGAAGAAGCCAGTACGGACGGAATACCGCCATCACCGGTCAAGTTTAGAAAGACGCCGTCGAATCGACGTACAGGTGCGTGACGCAGGGCTGCTACTTACATCTACTTAATCACTAAGAAAAAAAAGATTTTCGTGAGCCCCATATTAGATTTTTTTCGGCAGACCAGATTTTTGAGGATATGTAGTTTCGAAATTGTCTTTCCTTTCTTGAATTTTTGAATTAATTTCTAATTACTTATTAAAAACTGGTCTATTTAAAATTTTTGAAAAAAATAATTTTCGTAGAGCTTAAATACCCGCCAAATCTTACTCTACAATTTTTCGAATTCCATTTTTTGCAACTTACGATAGAATCCATTGGAGGTTTCATGTTTTTCGATCCACATTTTTTGTACGTGTCTAGATTGTAGCTGAACGGAATCCCTTTTCTGACTCGACTCACTTTTTTTTAAACATTTCCCTTTCAGATGCGCGCTTCCACTCAAACCCCTGTGTATCGGCCCTCGACGCCATCCCCCTGCACGTCATCGAGGAGACGCGCCGCTCTCTCGCCATGCCCGTCGCCGAACGAAGAAAATTCTTCGAAACGATCGCCGAATACGCCACCCCTTTCTAAACAGCACCCAACGATATTTCAATCATATCCCAAATTCCTTGTTTCCACCTATAAATTACCTTATCCCCGTAGATCCTCCTGTGATGATGTCCTCCCCCTACCCACGCAACACGAACAAGTACAAATAATGGACTTCTTTGCTTTGAGAGCAATGCTGAGATTACCCCAACCTTTACCAAAGAATCATCGCCTAGAAGCGACTAGAGTAACCCGACTCGCTGGTTACATACATTACATCTACTCTCTGTGTGTCTTTGTGCCTATCTGTACATTTTGAAGATGATAAATATTTCTATTGATTATTTGTTGCAAGAAATCACGTTTACAGTTCGTTTTCTTTAGTGCGTTTCCTGAACGATTTGGTATCAGAATGTCGAAATTCAGAAGATCAAAATTCATAATGTAGACATTTTCCATAAAAAATCTATCAGAGAATTGCCAGAATAGCCAATCAAAAATTTCGACATTTTGAAATTCGGACTTGGTGAATTTTTATATTTTGAAAGCAGGGCCTCCTGAACTCTTGCAACCACAGCATCCCGATATCCCGATTCTGAATATCATTTAGCATGCCAACTTGAAATGCGCTCTTTCCGCTTATTAGACGCAATCAAAATTTACCAAAAATACCCATTTTTACGCTTGCTCTATGCTTCATTGGGTTCTGCTCTTTCTGGTTGGCTTTTTCTGGCGAATACCATGAAAATTTCATGCCTCCAGGTCGTTGCCGCCAGCGGCCAAGATTCGCCGGCGGATGATAAGACCAACTCTACAGCGAAAGCTGTGACGAGCACCACGACCCCGCGCACCACAACCACTACTACCACACCCCTGCCCACGGTGCGTGCTTTGCCGGCCAAAATGCTGATGCCTCCGACGCCCCATCTATCGTATCACGGCTCCACTTGTCCTACAGGACTGTGATGTACACCAAAATTCCCGCCAGCGCAAGGCGAACATTTTGGTATACTTTACACACCTGTAGCTCCCAGGAGAGCCGAGATACAAAAGTTGTGGTTCGGCTGCGGCGTTACCTTTACCGATCCACCTCGAACTCTATGATGAAGCGGAGAGGCGGGGCCGATCATCACGTCGGAGCCAGTGAGCTTGAGCCGATTTTGTTTCAGACGCCGTTCATCCCGGATCTATCCGACTGCAGGCAAGGCCTTCCGCTCACCTGTTTCATCGATGATCGCCAGGCCAATGTACGCCTTCTTCCCTGGACATCTTCTTAAAACCGGCCTCCATAGTTACTGTCTTCAGGCCTCCAAATGTCAATGCAAACCCGGCACCTCGTTCGCCGAATTCGCTGACCAGCGCTGCGAGCATCTCCAGCCGCTCTTGGTCCAAACGTGGGTCATTGACGTATGAAGCTATGCTATTGGTTTAGATACAACAACGTCTCCGAGTTGACGATTCAATGCAATATGACGCTCAACGACTGTAACCTTGACGGCGTGCGTCCCTCGGCTGCAGTGGGCGATGGCCGCGTCAGCGACGACGAGCTGTTCGGCGGCCAGGCCAATGCGGGCCCTGTCATCGGCGGGTCGTGAGTTTTTCTTGGTTTAAAAAATTTTGCTAAAGATTTATCGAACTTTTTCATTTCACTGCTTCATGGCGGTTTTAGTAGTTTCTGGTCAGGAAAAGCTTTGCCAAACGTTTTTTTTAATGTAGAACAATTCAAAATGGTATCGATTTTCATCAGAAGATCTAGTCTGAAAATCCTGTTCCCACTTATTTCCTTTAGTGATGACTGCTGGTACACGTACGAGCCGTGGAAATACACGCGCAACGGCACCCAGGCAACTGTAAAATACCCGATCGCGCCCACCACCGAATTCCGCCCAAAATGCGACACGCGCCAAGACGTCCGCTCCGAGATACAGGAGACTGACGACAATCCGATGCGATGGGGCGAGCTGACGACGCAATTTATGTTTCTGAAGTGCCACTGGATGTTGTGTGACGAACGCAACCGATATCCCTGGTCGGATCAGAATTTTATTTATAACTTTACTTATCTAGGAATCCGGATACGGGCAAGCGCGAGCAGGTCTGCTTCCCGCGCGTCCCCGAGCCGTTCACGATGTCCTGGACGAGGAAGGTGGGGGATATGGAAGCTGCTTATGATTTGTCTATTTTTATCATTGCGTGCATCTGGATGTACAGCTCTTAGATTAGGCTAAAGCTAATATAAAGCTATAGAAAACCACGATCAAAATCATCTGCGAGCAGGTCTAATTTTTTAGTGGTGCGCACGGTACGAGATGAACGTCTCGAAGCTGTACGGCGAAGACGGATGCGAGCCACTGCCTCTCTGCTTTGACAGCGGCTTCACCGCTACGTAGGATTTATATTGTTATAAAAACTGTACTTTTTTTCAGCCCCTACTACCAAGCGGCCATCGACGAGAACTTTGCCCAAGACATCCGTTTGTGCGAGCGCCTCTGCCAGCCCGGCCTTTTCAATATCATGTCAGTCTTTTGTCTTCTATAATTCTCGCTTTTCTTCTTTTCAGGGGTATCAATCCAGACAACACCACCTGCCGTCGTCGCCCATCGATAGATGCCGACGACTGGGCTGTGGTTAGCAGTTCCGACTTGCTTGTACGGCTTCTTCCTTCTTTTAGGGCTACGAGCAAAGCTGGTGCCCCCTCGAAACATCTGTCTACCGCGATCCGCCCGTCGACTGTAACCCCGTGCCGATCTGCCGTCAGCTTGACGATACTGTTGGTATTTAGATATTGTAGCTTAACGTGGTACCCTTTATCTTAATTTCTTTTAGTATTATCAGATTCTTAGCATCCTATAATAATCTAGCATTCTCAGATTATTTTCTATGGACGCTAAAACTGGCTTTTTTATTTTAAAACTTTTTTTCAGATCCCCTCCTACACCGAGATGGAACTGAACGGCACCGATTTTGATGATTTCGAATATAACCCATTCCGGTATAAGCAAAACCTTTAGACATCGACAGAGATATTTTTTTTAGCTCTGGCGTGTGCGTGGCCTCGGTGCTGTACTGCACGCCGCGCCAGGCCGAGCTGGTGATGCTCTCTCACCTCCTAAATAAAGCCTTTTTTCAGCTGTTCTGCCGCAAAATCACGGAGGATCCTGCTCAACTAGCTGCTGAATTGAGCTACCTGGATGCCGATGACCCCACCGCCGTCCCACCCGAAGAATGGCCGACCGCCAAGGTGATCAGTGGGTTTTGGCTTGAATTCTTTGGCAATGCACATTATTAGGTTACATCCTGTTCATCGTCATTATCGTCTACATTGTCCTCGTGCTCATCGTCGGCATTACATTTGTGGTGCAACGGTATTCTGCATTTCCTAGCGAACAATTTTTAGTCGCCGCGAGAAGAATGAGAAACGCCGGAACCCGTCCGCCAATGTCCGCCTGGTAATTCAGAAGCGCTTTTTCTTTATTCTCTTACGATTCCAGCTAGGCTACACACGCAGCAACGAGGACGTCGCCCAAGAGAAGCAGACGTCTAGTGCTCGCCAAAGCGTCACTGAGCAAGCCGATGCCGATAAGGTCCCTCAGAGTCCTCGCTTCGTTGACAACATTAATTTCCAGGCTCCGGGTTCGACTCGCGAGCAAACCAAGAGCATCTCCCAATCCGCCAGCGTTGCCGTCAATAACCCTCAGGCAAGCTTTTTCATATTTAAATTTTTGATTGCTATTCTTAGATTTAATTGTAACCACGAGCCTTTCAGAGCCCCGACAAGATGGGTTCCGTTTCTACTGCCGCCGGAGAGAACGCGAAGAATGCATGAGATGCCAACCACTCCCGATCACCGATCCCCAACTCACCCACTCGGCCTTATGGAAACCCCACAATTCCTTTACCCCCGCCGTGGTTGTGATATCGACGTGTGCCTTGTATATATAAATGGTTGATCCGGGCAAACGTTTTATGGCGATTGAGACACTGGTGAAAATCAAGGACTATTGAAAAGCTAAACTCCACCGTAATTACTTGCGCATTAACTTTGCCGACCATTGAGGCATTTCGGAAACGGATTGGAACACTATTTTCTTGATTTATCGTATCCTGAATTCTTTCGACAATTCATCGGTCCAATCGATAACAAAATACATCTAAAAAGATTTGTTAGTTAAAAATTAAAATCCTGGGCCATTTTTGGTCAAAACAACCAAAAATCTTGTGCATCTTCAGGACCTTTCTCTACTTGAAAACGGCTAGGAATCTTAAGATAATGGTTTAGATTCCTTTATAATCGCCGGGTTATAAGGAAACCTTTATAATTACTAAAACAGGAACATAGAAAGAATAAATCCCCTTTTTCTAAACATTTACACATTTTGGCTTTTCGGAGCTTCGTCAAGCAACAATTTTTGGCTCTAACAAATCTCTTTCCGCGTCCAACCCGCTACAATGCACACCTCCCCTCCATGCTTTTTCTTCTAAACGGGGGCATATCAGGTGTGGTGTTCGTTCATTCCATCTTGAAGTTTATTACAAGAATTGGTACCATACTTTTCCACTTTTTTCAGGGTAAGAATGGCGGCAGCAGCGCGGCTCCGCCTGCTGGCCCCTTTGGCCGCTCGGCCCCAGGCGGCCGCATCTACCCAGCAGCAGCGACAATCCCACACCATCTGGTATCCCGATGCCAAGTTTGAGCGAGACTTTAAGGTTTGTTCTTTGATTGGACCTTTCGGGAACTGTTGTGCGAATGTGAGGGGTTTCCCGCAGTAGAATATTATTCTTTAAGACCGCCGGCATGCTGACCAAGCTCTGGATTCCCGATCGCATCTCCGACTACGACAAGGAGCTCGGGCTTGACAAGCTGAATAAGCTTATGGTCAATGCCCCCGTTCAGGGCGATGCCGTGCAGCTAAAACAACGGTTTGCTCATTTATCATTTTTTGAACCATCATTTAGTGAAAAGGAACTCGAGAACATGATCCTGAACTTTGGACCCCAACATCCAGCCGCTCACGGTGTGCTTCGCCTAGTGCTGAAGCTTGAAGGAGAGGTGAGGATATCTTGCGATGCCTTCAACTTGTCATTTAGGTCATCATCAAAGCCATTCCTCACATCGGTCTTCTCCATCGTGCCACCGAGAAATTGATTGAACACAAGACTTACACACAGGTAATAGATAAAAACCGGGTATGAAAAACAAATGAAAACATTGCAGGCTTAAGAATATTGATCGGCTAAGCAACTGCCTGAGGTTTCTTTTTTAGGCCCTGCCCTATTTCGATCGTCTCGACTACGTGTCGATGATGAACAACGAGCAAGCGTGGTCACTAGCCGTCGAGAAACTCCTGGGGATCGACATCCCTCCACGGGCCAAATACATTCGAAGTACGACTTTCCGGACGACGCAACCTTTTTCCTTTAGCATTGTTCGGCGAGTTGACCCGTATCCAAAACCACATCATGGGCATCACGACCCACGCCCTGGATATTGGTGCCATGACGCCGTTCTTCTGGATGTTCGAAGGTTTGTGTGCTCCTCACTGTCCAGTAAAAAAATTTAGAGCGTGAGAAGCTTTTCGAGTTCTCGGAGCGAGTGTGCGGCGCCCGCATGCACGCCAACTACGTGCGGCCCGGTGGCGTCGCTTGGGATCTACCTCTCGGGTTGATGGACGATATCTATGATTGGGCTGTGAAGGTTTGGGTTTTTTTGCTTGAAAGGATTGTTTTTAGTATACCGAACGAATCGATGAGCTTGAAGACATGTTATCAGAGAACCGAATCTGGAAGGCCCGTACGCAGGACGTCGGTGAGCGAGCTTTTTCGTGTTTCCGAGTCCACTAGAGAACAAGACAAATATTTTATTGATATGTCTGTCTGGTCCGGAAAAATTAGTTATATAGTGTTTAGTAGTAGAATCCGATCAATACAAAAAGAGAAAAGTTGAAAGTTTTTATCCAGCTTGCGATTTTTCATTATTCAGAGTGGTTTTGTATTAAAAACTAATTGATAAATGTTTTTCTAGTACTTTTTTTCAGGAATCGTCTCGGCAGCCGATGCGTTGAACTGGGGCTTCTCTGGAGTGATGGTCCGTGGCTCCGGCATCAAACAAGACGTGCGCAAGACGCAGCCCTATGATGCCTATGGCGAAGTCGAATTCGACGTCCCCGTCGGAACCAAGGGCGACTGCTACGATCGGTGCAATTCTAGAACAATCGAATTATTTATTCTTTAGTTACTTGTGTCGTGTCGAGGAAATGCGTCAATCACTGCACATCATCCACCAATGCTTGAACAAAATGCCGGCCGGTGAAATCAAGGTCGACGACCACAAGGTGGTGCCGCCGAAGCGCAAGGAGATGAAGGAGTCTATGGAATCCCTTATCCACCACTTCAAGTTCTTCACCGAGGGCTTCCAGGTTAGATATTAATTATTTTCGAACCCGTGTTATAACGCCATTCAATACATAACATTTTTAATTTAGGTTCCGCCTGGTGCCACCTATGTACCGATCGAAGCGCCGAAGGGTGAATTTGGCGTCTACCTTGTTGCTGACGGTACCTCGAAACCATACCGGTATGATTTACGCTTTTTTCAATATATTTATTTTAGATGCTACATTCGCGCTCCCGGATTTGCTCACTTGGCCAAGATCCACGACGTCTGCTACATGTCCTTGATCGCCGACGTTGTTGCTGTGATTGGAACTATGGATATTGTGTTCGGCGAGGTTGATCGCTAAGAAGCAAACGATCGTCTCCGTCTCCTTACTCTTTAGGAATAGAAAGTTTTTATCTTACCCGCTCGCGATTACAGTACCGATTGTCTCATTTCCCCGCACGTGTCTCGAGCCGTTTTTTGTTTACATCTGGCCCGTTGAGTTTAGATTTCCTTTCGAGTGGTTCGAGTTATAATGTGACTTTATTTTATTGTACAGGCCTTAAGATACCGGATAAAACGTTTGATGAACAGCTGTTTTCCTTGGTTCGGATGTCTTTCGACATATTGATACCTTTCTGTCGCCTCAACCAGATTTAGTTTACAACCTTATTTAGCGAATGGAGCGGAGGACAAATGCTCTAGTCACTTTTCTAACAAGAACTCCGTTCCCATCAGTTTCAACGTATATTGCGCTCTCGGCGTTTCTTTCTTCAGTGGCCACCGCCGCCCTACTCCACACTTTTAGAAATCAACCCGGGGTAACACTTCTCGAATTTTTCTATACCTTTTTTAGTTGGATGACCTTATCAAGGATGAACTACTCAATAACACTTCATTGGCTCCAGAACTTATACAAACCTTATCGGAATATAGCTTATTTCGGGTTATTTACTACGTGCTGTCGAACCAGCCACTTACTTGGGTATGTTTAGCCTGTCTCAACATATTTGATTTGTTTAGGTCTTGGTTAATACGTACTTTGCTTTTCTTGCCCTTGGAGCCAAGCTTCTGATTAGATGGGCGTTCCGCGATTTATCGAGACAGGTGATGTTCGACGAATATAAACTGATTGTATTCTAGGAAGAAAATTCACTGCGTCAAAGTTTTCTGAACTTCGTGCTGTTCCACATAGTCTTCTTGTCGTTTGTCATGACATCTTCATATTCACAGAGATTGTTGCCTTGGCTTTTCTGGTGGGTTTTTTTCGTGATTGTACATTGCTTTTAGGCTGGGCGGTATGGCTTTTCTCAGTGTTCTCCATGACGTTGTGCACCAACGATTCAAATTCGTAAGTTTTTTGTCTATTGGTTGATGTAAAAAATTTTTAGGTTTCCCCTTCCGCTGGCCGATTCGGGGGACGCCTCTCCTGGGCATGCTTCATCCTATTCGTCTTTTCTTCCACCATTTTCGTAGCTATCCTCCGCTGTAAATCCATGTTCGATCCAATTATCTGGTATTTTTTGCTGACCGATGTGAGTTATTTTTGTTTAAATCCAATATCGGTGCTTAGGCTCTTCATACCTTCGTCCGCGCTGCCCACGCTTTGGCGCGTTGTGTGATCGCTTCCGGCGTCGTTGGAAGCAATCCGGATAAGATACGGCACCTCACCTACAACTTGGATTTGATTGGTGGAATCACCGCCGACGGGATCCTGTTGCTCAATTATGCACGTCTGATCGTCTACCAGCACCTGTCGTAAGCAAAACTTTTTAAACTGGTATTTTTTTCAGGTTGAACTTGACGACCATGTACTTTTTCTACAATCTTCGCCAAGCCTATTTGTCTATCACTGACGCGCTGGGGAGACATAAGAAGCACAAGTTGATCTTCACACATATTCAGGTGAATTCCCTTTTCCGGAACTCAATTTTTTTTTCTAGTCATCTTACCCGCTACTCGAAGAGCCATCCAACGAGTTGTGTATTGTTTGCTGGGAGCAGCTGAGTCGAGCCAGACGGCTGCCATGCGAGCATCCATTCCATGACTGGTTGGTTTTGCTGCCTTGTTTATTTTTAAAACAAAATTCTAAATATTCGTGTAAAATTTTTTGTTTCTTTCAGGTGCCTGATGTGGTGGCTCGAACAAGATCCTTCTTGCCCAACTTGCCGCCGTCCCGTCTCGACGCCGCAGCCCGTGCATGCGCCACCCGCTCCCCGCGCCGCGCAAATGAATGCCCAACTGCGATTTGGTGGCCACGGGTTTGACCCTATTTTCGACAACCATTTGCGAAATCTAGGGTCGGCAACATTCGGATACCAGCATTCTCCATCGAGTTCTCACACAACTTCCCCGTGCTTTTTGCGCGTCAACCGGACGAGAGTCAACTCAACAACCTGGCGCAGCAGGTATATTCCGATCAAAACCATACCATTAGTTTGTTAGGTGCGCGACATGTTCCCTCAAATCGGGTTGGACCAGATAATGGCTGATTTGCGCATGACTGGTAATGCCCAAGCCACCATTGAAAACATCTTAGAGGGTCGTTTGGCGATGGTTCAAATGGAGGTTGAGGTATATACCAAATTTTTGGGTGCGAGACGGTTAGCGGGGTACCTTAAATTAGCCTGACAGCCGTACGGCTCCGATTGAGATACACAACATTGACATACATTTTTGCGGCGTTTTTGAGCTTCGGAAACCTATTAAAATGTTTGAAAATTTCTGATTTTGAACAAAATGTCAAAATTTCTACGTTTTCCAGAACGTTTTTTTACAACTAAAACTTCTAAAAACATTACTTACCGCTATACACGCTAATAATTTTGCCGGGCAGATAAGCTAGATATTTTTCGAATCTTCGAATTCCCCCCCCTCGCCCCGATAACTGACCAATACCGCTCGTTGCTCATAATTCCTTAAATTTAGGAAGAAGAAGACGAGGAAGAGATCGACGATACCCCCAGGGTTGATGATATTGTGACAGCTCAGGTTGAGGTAACGTTTTTCGAGCTTCTAGAATATCTTTTAGAATATCTCACATCGGGTACACACGACGTCTGTGTCGTCCGCCAAAGACTTTGACCCGGGCACCACATTTTTCCAAAGAAGACGCGCAGAGATGATTGCTCAGCAGCGAGGGTATCATTCCCATTTATGGCTTTGTTATTTTTATTTAGACTCTATATTCGTTCCGCACGCGGTAGTGACCTGCTGGCACGCGGGATCACCGATTAAACGAGCACGGGAACACATTTTATCACCTGGATGTGATGACAAACATTGGTTCGCCTCTAACGGTCCGCTTCCGCTGTATAACTCGTATATATTTATGCATAGACGCTTCCAACTCATCCACTTATTTCCGGTAGTCCCGACATAAAATGTGCACTCAATAAAGTTCTCGAATTCTCGATGGTTCTGGGTTGGATGCTATGGATAGGCGGTTCTCTTGCATTATCGGGGGGGTGATCTACTTCCCGACGAGTCCGTAGCAATTTAATAGCCAATAGTTTAATAGCGCTTTTAATAAAGTTTTGCTATATTTCAAATGAAAACCTATTTAGGAAATTTGGAAAATATTTAAAAATTGGAAAACTTATAGCAAGATCCTTTTCTTGTATTTTTAATGAACTATATAAATCTTTTAAGCTTAGAACTGGCAAAAAAAATGTAGAAAAATCATGGAAAACGTTGCCCCTATAATTCAGGAGAACCAGGCGGAGAATCAGATTTCCCACATTGAGTGCTTTTCGACTTGTGAAAAGGGGGTGGTGGTGAGCAAGAGGTTGGCAGCTTTGGCCGACAGGATGTGTGGAGAGAATGCGGGGAGCAACAGCCGCTTGCACCTTACCAGTCGGCCCTCCTCTATCCTCCTCCTCAATGTGCACAATCGGAGGAAAAAAGGAGAAGCCCACCCCGGGTGAGACGAGTGGGCCATAAGCACTTGTCCGGTCACCGCCTCAACCGCCCCCTGGGAGCATCAATACAGCTTTCCGGCATGACGAGAAGTGTTATTATCAAGGTACTTTTTTTAATAATTTTTCGGTACTGTGCTGCTAGCGGGGCGGGCCTATCGCCTGGTGGGTATCAAATCATTAAATATAAGCTTTTTCTATAGCCTTTTGGGCCGTTTCAAGAATAGAAAGTGCCAAAAACCGTGTTGAAACTTTTTCATTTTTTCATTTTTTGGTCAAAAATTAAAATTGTTTCATTTTGTAAAATGTTTAAAAGTGGACGATTTTTTGCGATATGACAAACAACGAAAAACCATAAAAATACGATAAAACGCTAAGAATTTAGCTCGACAGGGAATTTTTCTTTCGTCCCCCCCCCCCGATTAACAGCACAGTACCGTTTATCCAAAGTAATGGTATCGATCCAAATTCTAAAAGCCGGAATCTTAGATCCGGGAAGCCCAGGATGAAGCCGGAAATCGCTACGTGCCACCGGCCAGCCCAACGAGATCGCCAGGTTACTCTCTGATGGAGGCTGTCGGTGAAGCGTAAGTGTTAATCTCCGTAGCTTCATCAGAACAAACACAGCTTCAACTCGATCGCCCAGGACTACAATGTAGCCCGGCATCAGAATCTCGGAGAAGCCTTCATTCCCTCAAAGGCCGATTTCCACAACCGCAAGATGTACAACCACGTGGCCCCCGATTTGGGCATCAACACAAAGTAGGCGAAAACAGTGATTTTTATTAGGTGTCTTTTCATAATATACATTATATAAAGTATTGTAAGTAAAACTCGTCCAAAATGTTTTAGAGAGCGCGATGTGCCTTACGTACCGATTCCGCGCTATCAAGTGCGGCCACGGAGAGCTGGAGATTGGTTGTGTGGGACCAGTCATAAGGACCGCTTCCATTTGTAGGTTTTTTTATTATTTTAAGCGAATAATTCGATAGATTAAATTAACAAATGTAAATATACTCTATTACATTCTGTTTTTGCTAGATAGCCCAATTTAAAAAGTTATAGGGATTTTAAGATCATCGTCGATTTTTTCGATTTCAACAATTTTGAGTTAAATAGCTCATTCGATCGAGAAAGTTTTTCTGAATACGATGGCGATTGTCGTTTTTGACAAACCAGCCGGGAAAGGCAAGATAAATGACTTTGAAGGACGAAAATTTGGGCAAAAATGGTACTTTGAAACGCTATAACTTTTTAAATTGGGCTATTTAGCAAAAATTGAAAGCGGATTCGGAATCAGCGACAAATTCTGGATAAAATAGGCTGGGTCCCATACGGAAACGCCAACTTGACCTTAGGTGGTTCCCTTGTAAGGGATAAATTTGGTCACCCCCGCTAACAGTTCAGTACCGATTTTTCAAGGCTGCCGACGGTGATCCCCATGACTGAACAGCGAATGATATCTGAGAAAAAGGCCGCCACGGACCTTGAGAGACGGTTTGTATACTATTAGTTTGGAAAACCCCATTACAGCCCGGGAAATTACAACTTCGTCCGTTCCGGGCTTCTCCATGGGGTTCAGCGAACACCGGTGGCTTTGGTACAACCCGACTACGGATCCACGGAGATACGCAGGTACGCTAAATCTAGACAGGACTTTTTTCTGGCCCTGTAACGCTCATTTTCCACAGGTTCCTGTCATCTTGGCGCATTCATGTGTCACATAACCATCATTCAGCCGTCAGCGCCGCAATTGGGCCGGAAACTTTGATCGAAACTTCCACGGCGGCAAGCAGTCGAACAGCATCGTTTTCTCATACTGTAGTCCGCTGTGAGGGGCCGACGATAAAAGATTTATTTGAGGTATTGGAAAAGGCAAGGCGCGAGAGAAATGCAATATCACAGGCAGTTAAGGCATTTTCAAGAAAAACGTACAACTTATAAATTCCGGTTGATCAGATCGTCCAGCGCATTCTCGAGTGCCTCATTAGTGCCTTTGAGCCCGGAGACGACCTACAATAAGTCATTGTCAGTTGTCTTAATGAGTAGCAAAAGTTGGTAGCAGTAACAAAAAAATAATATAACATACTTATTAAGAAAATTCACTGACCTCCTTCGCCCACTTGAAGTACTCCTTGCACCGGCGTTTATCCCACCCAAACGGCGGCGCTCGTTCGATATCCCTCAAATTGTATAGCTTATCGGCCAGCTTGACGAGCTTCGCCTAAACCTCACGATGATCATCTACTAGTTTGGCCACCTTGTGAGAATTGTGTGGAGCGTGCAGAATCTGGAGTCGTTTACGCTCCTCTTTTGGCAGACTCTTGTCGTCTGTGACCTCCTTGACAATGTCGTGCACCTATAGGATCCAAAGATTTTATAATAAAAAATAAAGTATATTGAATGGCATTTTTAAAATCGAAATAGATAGAATTAAAATATAATAAAAATACGTACTTCTTGTCCAAACTCGGCCAATATCTCCTCGTGAGTGGTTTTCGTGTCCTCGACGGTGTCGTGGAGCATCGCAGCGGCCAGCGTGACGGAATCGTAGATTTTTGCCTCGCTGGTGAGGATTTGAGCGACACCTGTATTTATAAAGTTTTACTGTATTATCCCTCCTTAACTTAACTTTAAGTTTTTATTTGTTTATTTTTCTGTACTTTTTTCTTCGTTTTATTAAAACTCTTAGACTATTTTTGTTGCGCTATCGAATGCGACCCAAAAACGGCGAAAATATCGAAATAACGAAAGTTCCGGCTGGGCGGCTAATGTATAGTTTTGCCTATACAGGGTGGCGATTAATTACCTGCGCGTCGCTTTTACCCTAAAAATCAGGCTTTAAATTTTCTTTTATAGAGTGGTTTTACTATATTGGTGGTTGTTTAGTTGCATCCTATCCAAATTTTAACCGGGTTAAGCAATCACGAAAAACTACGAGCTAAGAAACATAAATTCCGGGTTCACAACGCGCATCCTGATCCCATGGCCACACTTTTGAAGCCTACTGTAGCCATGGGAGGTAGCTAATCTTTTATAAAACGGCTCAGATACGTTTCGGGCTTCTTTTCAAACGTAGTAAGCGTTCGAGAACCGACCTAAGTCAAAAGATAAAAAAAAGATACAGTATCGAGAACGACATCGGTCAAATGGAAATAAAAACCGCGCGTCCTTTCGATATTACTCGTGAATCTATCGGTACGATATGAGAAAATATGTACAATCCTTACAATAACCATATGCCAAAAGTTCTTGGGTTCATAAGGCTTTATCAGGAAACTAGAATCCAAAAATGCTAGAAATTGCTGATGATTTTTAAGGCGCGCCGCGGGCTGAATTGATGGCATCATTTTTGGCCCAGAACTTTCCCAAAATTCTTCAGAACCGGCCTCAATTTAACAATCCGACCTATCAAACCAATCGGAAGAGGGCTACATCAACGAAATTGCTCTTTCCCGAAATATATTTTTATTTTTGAGGTGTCTCATTCTGGCCGATTTGGCACCAGGCGGAAATTGGTCGTAGAATTTTTGTTATTTGGTAGGGCTAGGGCTCAATGAAAATGCTTTTAATGGCCTGAGCATCTGGAGAGTAATTGGAGGCGTCGAACTAACAATAATTTGAGGGCACTACCTATCAAACTGAAACAATATCGGGACTTTTGGTCGGTACATACCCCGCGGCGCACGCGCTTTTTTGCTCGACGACATTTTTCCGGCTGGAAAAAAGTTGAGGGCCACTGACCCAAATTTTTTCTGTGCATTATGTATCAGATAGCTTGTGATATCATAAAATGCAGATGGATCAGAGATTGCTTTAAGGAAAATTCAGAGCGAGCGTTTTCTCTCGCGCAGGTAATTAATCGCCACCCTGTAATTTACGCTCATAGCCAAAAGAAACACAAAACATGCAGCTCATTAGTTTTACAAAAAAAAATAATTTTGCTGCTTGATCTAGAACTATTATCCCTCACCTATAGGGTGATTGATGTACGGCGTCTGCTTGATGTCCTTCCGCTTCTGCGAGCGATGCTTGCGCGCCGCAAAATCGGTGGCCTAGAATCATATCTTTTATTACGCTAAGCCAGCTTCCCAACGCACCTTTATAATCAGCGAGATATCCTGAACCAGCTCGGACTCTGGCGCCGACTTCTTACATTTGCCAGAGCCTTCTGGCTCGAGCTCGGGGTAGACTTTGGCTTTCTCGTCGGCCATCTGGATCTAATAGGTTGTTAGGGAACAAAGTGAAGTGAAGATAGGTTGATAGTGAATGACCTTGGAGTAGTCGAAACTCGGAGGTTTTGCTCAAGAAACCCGGTTTCGAAACCGGAATATTTTAATCGTTTCGTTCCGAGGGGTTACTCGCCACAGGTCAAAAACGCGCGTGTTAGGTTACTGATGAGATTGACTTTTCCAGGCTGCGTTTGATTTCGTTTGACGGTACAAGGTATTTTATTATTTTCTGGGCTAAAATATACATCTTACTAAAGTAATACTAAATCTTTTGGATTGTAAATCGGCTTGATAGTCTTGAAAAGGCACCCCGGCACAAACTGGCTTTGCACGCCCGGGAAAATACACCCCCGATTTTACTAGGAAAGCGAAATTATAACGGGTAGTAGTTTTCAAAACGACTAGTTCGGGTGGATCTTAATTCCAGGCTGCGAATGTTTATAGCTACTATCATCGCTAGTACCTGTCAGCTCTTCCTCTGTCTTTCGCAATCTACCTTTCACATTTTCTAAACGTTCCTGCGAGCCTTTACCTACCGTTTTAGCAGCCCAACCTCACCCGGCCAACGAAGAAGCTCGTGCCGGATCCCCCAGGACGATATGGCAAAGCCGGTTCCTCCATCAGATTAGGTGAGTGGGGACCTTTTGTACCGTTGCCCGCGCGCCCACCCCGCATTGGCAGAATATTGAATTGCTGCTCTACCCCTAAACTGCCAAAATTGCGTCCCTACCCAGTAAGCAAACCACGACGGAGCAGCAGCTCATCCTCTCCCTCGACCGGGCGTTCACCCATATTATTTTGGACGACTCGGATCGTGAAGTGGACGTTGAAATGTTTTCATCCCGCAGCTCTTATCGGGAGAAACGGGGTCTTTTGATGCCCCGAAATTATGTATGTTCGTTTTTAGTCTAGAAAGCACTGGCAGCGTATATTGAACCTTTCCATTTTAGTTATTGGGGAAATGTTTAAAAGAATCTTGGCAGGATTATGGGAATCCGGGAAGCCCATGCCTGAAAATAGCCAATATTTTGAGGGCCCAAAATGCCTGTGCGCACCCCTATTAGGTCGGGCTTTTCACCCTCTGCTTTTGGCGCACCTCACCGGCCGCCATACTCTTTCCCGGCGCTCTGTCCACATACCAGCAAAAGGGACGTGGCGTGCGGTTCAAATAGACCGCAACCCGGAGCTTCCTCCAATTTAATCAGTTGCGCAGGCGTGTCACCTCTGAGCTTCCAAAATTCGCCGCCCCTATATTTTTGACACGCGCACGATGCGATACACTTTGCTGTCCTCCAAGCACGCAATTTATTATGAGGTAGCGAACGGTTGTTCGGATGCCTAAGAAGTAACAAGTAGGCCTAAAAACCAAACTACGAAGAATTCCTTGTGATAATTTTGCTTTAGGGAGATAGCTGGTGGTCGAAAATGCAAGTGCATTTTCATGCCAAGAACACGATCACCCTGATCGTTGCCGTCGGTTTCATCTACCTTGCCTATCTGATATTCTTCGCTTCTGGTGATGGATTTCCGGAGATTGACATCGATGTCAAGGACATTATCAAGTAAGCTAGATTAGTGCACTTTTACGTCTTGTTTTAGTTATGCCGTACTTGCCGCTGAAGTTGGCGGTCACGCCGTTTATTCAATTGCCAATGAGAAAGGTACGGCTTTTTGGATTTTTTTACGGACCCATTGGATTTTGCGTTCAGCTGTGTGTGGTTAAAACCAATTATTTTTCTTTTCAGCTCTGTCGATTCAACAGAAGGGCTTGACGGACGAGGGCAAAGCCGAGCTTCTGACGCAAGCGGATCTGATTTCAAATTTCCTCATCCTGGACACTCTTAAGAGATTTCCACATCTAAATGTACGAGCATTTTCATTGTTTATCCTTATTCGATTTCAGATTATCACGGAAGAAAAAGATTCAACAATTACCGAAACCGAGGCCGAGCCTTATAGGACAGATAAGGTGCGATGTTTGATATCTATTTCTGGTTTTGAACGGATTAATAACATTTCCTTTTTCAGTACGCTGCTTGGCTGGAAGTCCGGAACGCATTGGAAAAATTCCCGTCACATCGATATGCTCTTGGAGACGTCCAAATATATGTCGACCCATTGGACGCTACTCAAGAATACACGGGTATTTTTGGGACGTATTTTCTGAAGTATTTTTCTAGAGGGTCTCACCCAGTATGTGACGGTCATGACCTGCATCACCGTCAAGGATGAGCCCATTTTTGGGGCAATCTATCGGCCATTCTTCAATGAAACAAGTTTGTAGCCGTTTCGGGAATCAATTGAATTTCTTAGTTGTTGGTCTCCGTGATTGGGGCGTAATGCGGGTGTTGCATCGAGACAACGATGTGCCATTGGTCGAGAAAGTGGTGCTGAAGCCAGAGGAAACCCGGAAAACGATCGTCGTTAGCAGGTAGATGGCGGCATTTGAGCTGACCTCCCATCTTTTAGATCCCATGCTGGTGCCGTCGAGGAGCTGGCCAAGGCTGCCTTTGGCGAGGGCTACACGGTGGAACCGGCTGGCGGCAGCGGGTATAAAACGCTTCGGGTGCTGAACGGGACTGCTGGTGGGAATTTTGACATTTTAGACTTTGTTAAAAAACGCAAATAATAGATGCCGTGCAGTTCGCAGGATAGTGTTTGCTAAATAAAGTTTGTATGGCAAAAAAATCAAAGATGTATGAATTCAGTAAACTCAGAATTCAGAGCATATTTTGTAAGTGCAATAAGTGACTTTGGGGCCACACAAATTATATCCATCTACATTACTAAATTCGTGAAACTTACTAACTGGTTGAAAAAGATATCCATGAGAAAATTGCTAACTTTTACCGCAAAACTACCTTTTTCAGAAATGTACGTCCACCAGACCGCCATCAAAAAATGGGACACCTGCGCCGGAGATGCTCTCCTCCGCGCTGTCGGCGGATCGATGCTAGATCTTGAGGGTGAACCCCTAAAGTGAGGCTCCTTTTTAATTACATCATTACTTTCATTTTAGATATGGTGCCACCAGCGAAATCCTCAACAAGAAAGGACTGATCGCAACTGCTCAAATGCCGTACACGTACTACCAGAAATTGAAGCCTCATGTGAAATTGCCATAATAATTGTTTGTCTTGATCTCTCGCACTGACTGTGATTTTTAACTTTGTAATAAATTTTTTGTGTACATTTTTGGCGACGATTTGTAAATAGTTGGTATGAAGCCGAATAACTGACGAAATTTTCAAAATATTTCGCGGTGTCGAGTACGGCTTGCTACGCGCTGGCGTTTGCCGAACTGACGCTGCTGGTGTATCGTTCCATTTTCTTCAATTTTGCATTCGGTCAAAAAACTACGTTTTTTCAGGATGGCGTCGATCTTGACTCTCTCAAAGCGCCAGCCCGATCTCTTGGCTGACAACCAGACAGAAGAAGTTTTCCAGCATAACCCGCCCGCCAGCAATAAGGTTTGTTCGTTTCCTTCGACCTCCCATAATTCGTTGCTTTAGCAAGAAGGAGCCCCGAAAAACAAGGACAACTCCATCCCGCACGAACTGGCCGCGGACGGTAGCCGAGCGAAGCCCACGGTAACTCGAGTTTTTTATTAATTTCATTCATCTTCTTTTCTAGGTACGAGACTACGTCAACGCGCAACGGATTCTGGGCGGAAGTGCGCACGCTGAGCACCTGATATTGGAGCTGAACGCGGCTGCCAATGTGAGTTTTGCCTTGAACCATTTAAATTGAAATATTTAGGTCAACCGCGGCCCGGCTGGCGTCTTCGAATCGTCGCGCGTGCACTGGGATCTGCTGCTCGGCCGTGATGAGACAATTTTCCCCTCCGATTACTTGAACTACGACTCGATGATGAAGTATTGACAGGTCTCGTGATGGAAATGCCGGCGTGAACTGCGATTAAGATTTTTTACCAAATTTCGTTTGGTCTCTTAACTATGTGTCCTCAAGTGTAATTTTAAGCCTTTGACGAATAAATACGTGAAATCTGTTTTCTGCTGCAGTCGGATATTTGCTAGTCATACAGGGCTTCATAATAACTATCAGACAAGGGTTAGACATGGGGTTGACTAGTGTGATTTCAGAGCCGATGAGTATACATCTGCTGGTGCCGTATACACCGTAAGGAATTGTTGTATTCGGCCAAATTGCTTGTAGACCGGAATGGCGTAGGGTTCGGAGTCTTTACCACAGTACTGATGTCAATGAGTTGAATGAAGCGCTACAGATTTTGAACATGTGGACCAATCGGTATTTTTTTTATCGGTTTTAGGGGCAATATCTCATTCAGCATGGGCGAAAAAAACGCCATCTTCGTCATCTGCACGGAGCTGATCGTGCGCTGTGGCTTAGAAGAGCAAAAGCTTCGCCTCAAGCCGGACGCTTCCAAAATGGAGCAGTACAAGCTGCTGATGGGAACTTGTATCACACGGTAACCACTATATTTAAAATTTATCACAAAGGCGTGGATGACAATCGTAAGTGGAGCATAATGGTGGTCGTTTCTAATATTGGCCCATCGTTGAGCATCATACATTAACAAAATTGGACGCATATCGTTGCAATTAGAAGTAGCGAACAGCTGGCGCCGACGAAAATCTGAATGTTGACATGCAGCGAAGTGAATTTACCAGAATGGCGACCATTAGAGCGAACTGGGTGGTGGAGGCGGCTGGCGGGGCGGCGGAAGACGGTTCTAGACCGGCTTCGGCTAATGCGTCGTCTAAAGCATAGTTGTTTTAGTTATATTTAAGTTATAAGCGTACCTCCGTTGCAAAGTGATGTGTGGCAGACGCATCTTGACGTCCATTTACTGCCAAATCCACTTTGTTGACAGGCCACCTAAAATTGATTAGTTTTGAGGGGTTGGTTTCGTTTCACTGACCTCCTCCATCTCGTCGCCGCACGTTTTCGTGATAGTTTTTCGCTCTAAAGTTGATTTTGTGACTTACGCTGGAATTTTTACCATCCTGTTTGTTGCTGGTCTCCATTTTTATGCACACAGCCCCCTCGCATTCTCCCTCATTACACGTCCCCTGCTCGGCATGGCAGTCGTAGCAGATTATGGAGAACACTGGAAATGCTCTGCGTTTTTTAAGAAGTTCTAGGGCGTGAGATTCATAGCCAATTTTCACGGGCCTTGGTTTAGATATGGCAAAAACTTAACTGGATCGATGTGGCAAATAGGATTTTTTCTAACACTTCCATTTTCCAAATTCCCCAATTTTTGTGTAGGAGGTGACCGTTAACTCCCAGCCACCGCATTTTCCCTAGCCCACCTTGGCAGCGGGCCCCAACCCCGCGCTTTCCCTAACCCTTGATTGCCGAGAGTTGCGCCCATCCTGCGGGCGCCCACAATTCAATCACTCGGGATTTGCATTAGTTTGACGCGTCGTGCATCAAAAGATTTTGGTAGAATTTTAACGATGATGTAGTAACGATGGAAGCTTTTATAGGACGAGCAAATTTTTTGTAGATCGGACTTTCTGTAGATTTCCTGCTTCAGCTTAACGTGGTTAGAAACGGGTTAGAAACTTTTATACGACGCCTCTTGAAAATGGGAGCAACGAGTTGTGAACGTTCGAGATTCTGCAAATTCAACATTTTGTCATCCGAGATTCTTTATTCTATCTTCTGTGGATCGATTTTCGATCGTTCCAAATTTTGTAAATTCGAGATTATGCGATATAGGATTCCGTAAAATTGCCCTTTTAAGGTGACTGTTTCAAAATCGAATCAAAGTAAGCATAGGCATACGTCTAAAAACTTTTTTAAAATCTGTATGTCCGGAAAATGTAGGAAGCAAGCGCAGAACCCTGGTGATTCGCGGATTTTTAGGCACAAGGTAGGCGCGCCTTCGATTCTACTACGCTAACACTTACGCTCAAGCTACTCCAAGCTCGCCTTAGTTGATGGCTAATTTCCGGACACTGCTTCTCCCACTCCCCATTTTCGGCGCTTGCTAACCACCCAAACATGGCCGGTGTGTTTGGCGGATGAGTGGCTAGCCGGTTGGGCAACGAAGTGAATGGGGCTCTTGCTATGGGTGGGACACAAGTGTTGGGAAAGGGAGGACTGATCCCCGTGAGAAGCCCAGATGACTGATGACTGCCGGACGGCGTCCTCCCAACATGTACCATCATCAACTAAATAATTGCTGACGAGTAGCGGGGGAAATTCTTCATTAGAAAAAGTAAGCACGAGGTTTTAAAAAGCGCCTGATTAAATGAGCTCATCGATGTAGACAATAGCTTATAGGAAATGTTTCCGAAAATCCGGGAAATATAGCTGATTTGGTAGAAAATCCAGTTCTAAGCAAGACCTAGTGCTCATTTTCCAAAATTGCTATTATCGGTATGACGAAATTAAAAAAAAACGTTTTGGAGCCTGGCTGGGGCCACGCGGTTTTTAGTTCCTTTTATTCTTAGAAAAATTTTATAAAAATCGTTTTGCAAAAACAAACCACCCAAAATTTTTCAGAATTGAATTGCTTATCGCATGAAAATGTCTAGAGCCGTCTTTAGGATGACTCGATAATTGTACTCTTTATTTACTTCGAAGCACGTTGTTTTATAGACTTTTTTAGACTATCCTATAAAACTCGAGGCTCACGACAATTTTATTTCAGCCTCTTTGTCAAGCAATAAAGGCAAATGAGCGCGGGTTTTTTCTAAAATATTCCAATTTTACGGACTTACCTCCTTTTGGATACAGTAGGATGAGCAGCCCGACGGTGGCCAACCCGACTTGGCAGCTGGCCGTCAGCATCACGGCATTGAGCGCGAAAGACGGGGTGTTCTCCTCATAAACCGTTACGGTATCTAGAATAGCAGGTCTTGTGGAGCTCGTTGTTTAGGAATTCATCATGAAAATATAGAAAATTTTAGGCCTTAAAAACGGTATTAGCGTGAAAAATATTGTTTTTAACTGGCTTTGTTTTTAAGTTTGATTTTCTAATTATAAAAAGTAATATATGGCAACAAAATAGAATTAATTCGAAAAGCTTTTACGCCCGTTTTTAGATACAAAAAAAATATTTTTTAAATACTAGAATGTTTAAAGAATTTGTAGTTTTAATTATAAACGTGGAAAAGGGGTAGAAAATACAAAAACTTTTAGAACTTTTGCTAACTCGGAAACTAGTCAAAACAACATAAAAATAGTGTATATTTTTCAAAAAAAATAGTTAACAGGGCTGGAGACTGGCTAATGAAGTGAAAAAATGGCTCATTAGTTAATAGTTAAAACTGGTGAAAACTACTGTAGAGGGTAGGCTTATAGAAGGAAGTTATGCCCCCCCCCCGCTAACGAACCAGAACTCCTTTGGCAAAATAGTTGTGGAACAGGTTGATTGTGCCCGTCATGCCAAAGGGGGGCGCCGGTGGGTTGGGCCCCCGTCCCTCGTTTTGGCACTTCAAAGGCCCCGTAATCCCATAGTGGGGCGTTTGGCCCCAGGAGGAGCGTCCGAATTAGATTTGCCTTTGCTGAGGAGGCGCCAGCACCAAGTCTTAAGGGCAGTCTGTTAATGGGAAATTTATGGAGATAGCAGGCGCGGCTGGGTGTGGCCTTTTAAAGGGGCTGGGAAGTGTGCATCAACGCTTTCTGCCATCTGGGTGTCGACTACAAGCTTGTGCGCTAGAAAATGCAGCTCTGCGCTTAGCGAAAAATGTTTGAGCGTCTTTTTGCGCTGCGCGTAGCTGCGTTTGCGTATCTCGCGGCGGCGTTGGAAAACGAAAGAAGTCTTTTTCAGCACTGTTCTGGTTATCGACACCTAGTGGAGGGCAGGTGTCGACAGTGTGTGTATTTTAAAGGGACTAAAAAGTGGAGAATCTACGCATCTCGCAAGTTGGGCATGGACAACTACGTTGAGCGCAAAGAAACGATCTCATGGAGGTCTTGTAAATTGTTTTAGGCGTGTTTTTGCGTATCTGTCGACACCTAGTGGGCGTCGTCGACAGGCGTCGATTGTGACGTTTCTACGCCCTTGAAAGGGGCCAGAAAAAGTTGGCTAAGGATGGTCTATGCGTGCGCGGAAATATCTCTATAGGAATGCCGCAAGCCCTGCATTTCGATGCCCTTTCAATCGGATTTTTGCTGTGGCTTGTCCGATGTTGTTAGTAAAGTTTAGATCCATAAAAAGGGACACGGTATTTCCTAGAAACACTAAAACGACCGGATGCGATGGAGGTTGTGCTCGAAGCCCCGAGGGCCATCCTGCCCACCGAGTGCATTTGTGGGGAGTGGTTCGGCTTTGATTAGTGGCCACAGCGGGGTCGTTTAGCGTTTTTGGCCGTTTGCAAGCCCACCCACCACCCCCAAAAAGAATTATTTGCTTTCGACTGGCTGGTGGCGGGGATCTTTCTCGATTTGTTAACGGATCCATTAGGCGGTGGGCAACGGTGGCCCCCACTAAAGATATAACTCATCTACCCCTTTTAGCATTGTCAACTTTGCGAACGAGCTGGCCCAGACGAATTCCAGATACGTGCCCATGGCTGTGTCGGTCCAAGAGGTAATTTACGATTCTTGTACATTATCGGGGGGGGGGGGGAATTAGCGTTAGGAAAATTCGCGACATGACAAGAATCCTACCAGATCTGCCGAAAAATGTTACTTTAAAGCGCAAAAACGACTACAAACATCCGAAAAACGTTTAAAAAAAGGTAGATTTTTGGCCAAATGTGGAAGTTTTACCGTGAAAAGTTTTTATTTTATAGAACATTTCAAAAGTTTACGTTTAGGAATTGCAGAAATGAGTGTATATTATGCCTTAGGTAGATTGGATCTCTAAGAAAACGCTTTTCAAAACTAAATATGAAAAATTTTTTTGTCAAAATCGGCCATTTTTGGTCGTACAATCTATCGTTGATGTATTTTTTCATAAAATCGAAAAGGATTTACGTTTAGCAATATCCTTAGGCAAATTAGAAACCCCTAAGAATGCCATAATACCAAAGAACATCAATTTAATAGAGATAGATCCAAACCGCTTTGTCTTTTTTAGGTGGGCCTCCCTTCATGGATCGTCAGCGTCAGACATGAAGTATCTCATTCCGTCACCTTCCCGTCTCTCTGGCGCCTCAAGAAATGCATTGATTTTGCGAGGAAGTGGCTATGGGTGTGTAATTAAAATTTCGATTTTTTTGAAAGCAGTAGAAAAAGAAAAATGAAAATTTCGAATACTTTTTTCAGAGTGCGGCCTGGAAGGATCCAAAGCAATCTTTTGTCGTCGCATCGACCTGCGCCGACCATTATCAACTGCAGCGGAACCTTGTTCGTCTCCCACTATATATTTGTAAAGCCACTTCAGGAACAAAGCACACGCCTTCAAAAAATTTCCGCAGATATCGAAAAGTTTATGTCGTGGCGAGCATCGACCCGGATGGTATGTTTCGTCTAAATGTCTGATTACCTTTTTATAGGCAAATGGTCAAGATACGTTATTCACGAAAGAAGCGGTTTTCAAGTTGCCAATTGTCCTCCGTTTAATGGAGCGATATGAGGAGAATCCAAAGTACCGCCCTTTTATACCTATTCTCTACATAATTATTTTCCAGCGAATTTTTGCACGTCTTCACAAAGGATGGCTATTTGATATTTTCCCCTGAACAGATCAGAAAAGGGCATTTTGTAGATGGTCGGATTTTTCATCGTCTTGATTACAAAAATTGTTAGACGACTCCGGCCTGGGAGACGTGGTGAGGAGACAGATGCAGATATTTTGGTCGCCAGTCATCGAAATCTTCATGCACTACAACGCTATCCCCGATTTTCTAATGATGGTTTTTACATTTGCAAACTCGTTATGATACATTTTTTTAGCTAATGTCACGGCTGAAAGAAAGCGACGTTGCCAAGTCTTCTGTCTATCAACTGGTAGCCTGGTGTGAATTGATCATTCAAGGCATTCGACCAGGTGAGCTATAAAAAATTTGTGATAGAATTGATTGGTTCTTTCGGATTATCGGGGCGGGGCAACTTTTTTTCTATAATTCTAGAAATGTCTAATCGCGTAATAGTAAGGGGTTTAATATTGTGAAAGGAAAAATAATAAAAAGACTTAGAACAATATTTTAGGTGATATTTTCGTCGAAAAATCAATATTTTTTGTAATTTTTAATCAAAATTTGTAATTTTTCATGGTTAGGAATAGTAAAAACACGAAGAAACACGGCCTCTATTTATATTATAGAAATTGGATCCTTAGAGAAAAACCTGGTTCCGCCTCCCGCTAACCCCCCAATAATGCTAAAGAACCGTTAGTTTTTAGCAACAGCACAATTCACTCAGGATGATTGGCAACGGATATTGCATACAATGACCAGCATGTCCGATTATTTCCAGAGCGCAAGCATCAAGAAGTTTGCCCCTACGTAATTTTGATTCTATCCTTTTAGGATTATGGAGATGATGCCAAACTTGCGGGCCTCACAACGCAGACGACTGAAGGAGTTATTGGCACTTTCCCACAATGCGGTTAATCAGTTTCCACATAAATTTAACAACTTTCAAATCCTGTCAGGACGACGACCGGACATCTGCAGATCGCGGGTCTGCCGACACGACGAATTCTCTGGATGGCGTGCACACTGTCGATGAACTATTCACGATTATGGCTCAAGGTTTACAAATTGGCTGTTAGTTTTCATATAACATTCCTGATCTAGAAAAAGCCGAGCGAGCAGCAAGAAAACAACTGGAAAATGACGGCAATCCGTGGAAGGAGTGCGAAATGGAAGCATGGATTGGAGTGCCGATCGGGCTAGCACCGCATCAGACCGCCGAGAGCCTTAGCCTGATCATCGGTAATTCTGAAGCAGCAGTTAATCATACCCCAGTTTAGATGATGAATATATCGAACAAATGAGACGGGAGGAGCGATCGAATGATCGGCGTTCAGCTGTGAAATCATAATTGTTATAGAGCAATCAGAAGTGTCCGAATTGTTGTGTTGTTGGCGCTGTTGTTGTTGTTTTTGATTTGTTTTGTTAGATAAAGCTTCGAATATCTCTTTTTGCGAAATCACATACGAATTCGAAAAGCTTACTGCGTCAGAATGGGCGAGATGTCACAGAAAAAGCATCGAAATAAGGCAGTAGATAACCACAAGCTTTGAAGGTAGTTTAGAAAAAAATCGTAAAAAAAATATTTTTAAATTGAGACATTTCCGAAATGATACGAAATTGCGGTTAACTGTCCATTGAAGCGTATTGGAGCGGTCGGAATTTTGCATTTAGAAAACTTTTTCCAGCATTTGACGCGATTTTCGGTTTTTTATTCTTTTTCTGCTTTGCGACATTTTTTATTCTTTATCATTTTGTTTAGATGACCTCTGGGTCTGGCATAATCCAGTGCCCCGTCAAGGGCATGGAAGCCTCCACCACCGTTGTCACAACTGAAGCTCATGGACCCCCAGATCGCCAGGTGGCTATAGCTTTTATGGCTGCTACGGACCAAAGTTATGGCAGACTTGCCGCTAAGAAAGCCGATTCTTGATATGTCCATCTTTGAGATGGCACGGCTTGGACATCGGTCCGGCGTAAACCCCGCGATTCTGACCGCGAAAAATCAGCTGTAGCTTTAACCCGTAAACCGTGTTATAAATTAGTCCTAATTAACCTTTAACCGGAAGATTAAAAATGAAATCGAGTGTATTTTTAAGTAGATCCTTTTTTAGATTGAAATCACCTACAGCAGTCTGCGGCCAATCGGACGGGGCACCTTCGGCGCCGTTTATGCTGCGCGACTGCCAGCCACCAATGAAACGGTAATTAACGTGGCTTTTTCTATATTTCTGTTTAGGTAGCGATCAAGAAAGTGCTGCAGGACAAGCGTTTCAAGAATCGGGAATTGCAAATAATGCGTGTACTATCGCACCAAAATGTGGTGAAGTTGAAGTAAGAGAGATTTACCTTATCCACACCCATTTTAGGTACTTTTTCTATAGCAGCGGCGACCATAAGGATCAACTTTTCCTCAACCTGATCCTAGAGTGAGCGTTTGGTTCTTGGATTTATCCATTTTTAGATACGTCCCGGAAACCATCTACAAAGTGGGATGCCATTATCAACGACAATCGCTCGCAGTACCTACAATCTATGTCAAGCTGTTCCTCTACCAACTATTCCGCGCATTAAACTATATTCATGGCATTGGTATCCTATGTGCTTCGTTCTCTTTAATTTCTTTTTAGGTTATTGCCATCGTGACATCAAACCACAAAATCTGCTGATATTCCCGGAAACTGGTGTGCTCAAATTGTGCGATTTCGGATCTGCCAAGCATCTGGTCAAGGTATTGAGGGCGATTTTCTTTATACAATTCTATATTCAGGGCGAGCCAAATGTGTCGTATATCTGCTCACGATACTACAGAGCACCGGAGCTTATCCTCGGCAGTCCTGATTACACCACGGCCATTGATGTCTGGAGCGCGGGTATTATATTCGGTTTTTGCCAGTTTCATTTTTTCAGGAACCGTACTTGGCGAACTGATTCTTGGCCAGCCGTTGTTCCCCGGAGCCTCGGGCGTTGATCAGCTTGCCGAAATTGTTAGGGTAGGAAACATGTTTTATTCTTTAAACATAATTTTTCTTAGATCCTTGGCACTCCTTCTACCGAACTTTTGATTGAGATGCATCGACCGTATGGCGAATATCGGTTTCCGCATATACCGCCACACCCTTGGGAAACGGTAGTCATTATTTTTCTGTTTTTTTTACACGTTTCTCTAGGTCTTTCGTCACAACGCTACCAAGGAACTGTTGGATTTGATTGGGCAGCTCGTTCAATATTCTCCGAAGAGCAGGCCACGCGCAATTGTCGCCTCCAACCATCCGTATTTTCACCAGCTTCGGGTTCCAGGTATTTTTTTACTCGTTTTTTTTTACCATGATTCTAGGCACCAAACTACCAAACGGAAAGCCACTTCCACCGCTAGAGATGGACCCCACTACTCAAGCAGCTGGAGGAGCTTCTTCTTGAAACCACCAAGCACAATTATCTCCATCTCAAGCGGTGCACGACACTTACCCACTAGCTTCTCTTGTCATACCGGTCATAATGTGTGATTGATTTATTGCTTGGGGATATTTTTGTGATGCGACTTTATTGCGAGCCCTTTTCATGATAGATGTCGTCGAACTTTTGTCGTAAAGTTTTGCTCCCAACCCGTCTTACAACAATTTTTTTTCAACGTTTACAACGTGAAAACAAATATTTTTATCTAAACTATCCACGTTGAGTAGTGAATAGTAACTAACAGAAACAACTCATTTCTTCCGGATCATAGGAAATTTGTAGACGGCTGCTTTGTCCGGGGCCCCACGCTCTACCAGCTTCGGCTGCAGCTCCTTGTTCTTATAAGTCCCTAGATGACGCTTCACTTCCAGCTTGCCCACAACCTAAACAAATCAACTTTCAATAAGCGCCACTGAAGGAAATAGCCGGACGGGATTAGTTTAGAGAAACGGACCACTTCCAACTCGTTGGCTCTTTCCATTCTTTTCCGCAATTCGTTGTACCTCACTTTTGTAACGGCTTCTGCTTCCTAAACGCGAATTTGATTTACTGGTGTCTTTCGAAAAGTAGCTTACCTTGACGAATTCTTTATCATATCCACCGCGTATCTCTTTATTCGCGAGATCACTCTTCCGTAGCCTGTTGTTCGGGCGGTCTACCAATTCGGGATCCGTATCAAAGAAAGAGGCGGGGTTGAATGCCCGAGCTGACGCAAGACTTTAGCCACCGGAAGAAGGAACACTACCCTCCTCTTTCGTGTCGACAAAAATGGTGTGTGTTGACTGCGAAGTGCCCTCAAAGTCCATCAGATGAAGCTCCGACCGTAGTGATTGGATTTTCTAGAAAAATTTTAGAGAATAGTCGTCTTGACAACCTTTTTCTCCGTGAATAGAGCATTCCGAACATAGTCTAGATCGCGGACCTCGCCGAACTGCTTCTGCAACTCGGTGTCCTCCGTCTCAATGGGTTTCTCGAAGTGTTTTCCGTCCTGAAATTGATAGGTTCTGATATAAGGAATAATGAACAGTACCTTAACGACCGAATTCTTCATGTGATAGTGGAATTCATCAGGGTTGCGATCAAGTGCGTGCTTCCGCAACTTCTTCAACTTTTTCTCTTTCTTGTGATAGTCTTCCGCACGGTTCTTGTAATCTTTCTTCTTCTCCAGAAGACCATACTTCTTTCGGTTCTCCGGCTAAAAAATTGAGAAGATTTAGTTTTATTAGTACCTGGGTACGCTCCCGATGCACGCGTTGGCCGGCCTTGGAGGCGCGTGTGAAGGCACCCATTTTCTAAAAATTCGGTTAATCATTTATTTTGTTTTTGAAAGATTATTATTGGAAAACTTTTGGTTAGAGAAAAATAAAAATAATTTCAATTGTAAAATCGTCTGGATGGGGAGTACGGCGCAGTCCTAACCACGCCAATTTCGAATAGTTTTACGAACCGGCTCTTCAAACTACAGCACTTCCGAATTTTTTCCAAAGATGTAACTAATTTTCTGGCTTATATCTATAGAATAGATAGGCATAATCTAAAATCTTTTATAGGCGATGGATATACTCGCCGACTATGACGACTCGGACAATGAGGGCGGAAAGCCCATCCGCAAGGTCCTCCAGCCGCCCGTTGTCAAGCCCGACAGTGCCGCCACCGAGACAATAACGAGTCTGCCCATCAAATCGACCGGAATGGAGGTAGTTTTCTACAAATCATCCCCATCTAACAATAATCTAGATGGCGCCGGCTGTTCTCACGAAGAGCGCGATCCAGACGATCCCTGTGGCCGATATTTCGAAAAAGGAACTGAGTTACAATCCGAAATTTGAAGAACTCTTCCAGCCTGAGGTTTGGTGTCTTATGATTTTGGTATCGTCATTTTCATTAAGGCCGGCCCATCAAATCCGTTCAAGTCAGCCCGACAAGTCGCCCAGAAGAACACATTGGCTGGTACCTAGAGCTTTCTAGTTGTAGATGTCCTTTTAGGATACGTCGAGCCCGCTCACGTAAATGCTTTCCATTTTGAGCGCGAGATCCGGTGTTTCGACACTCTCGGTTATGCTCGAAATCCGACTGCGGATGGTGAGCACTAATTCATTTATTTTCACGTTTTAATTTTCTTAGGAAATAATGATTTCGTCGGAGAGAATAAAGCGGAAGCGAAGAAAAACGACGGCGCATCCCTATTCGACGTCAAGAAGACGGGCGGGCAAAAGCGCAAGCGAGTTTACAATTATGACGCGGGAGACGTGGAAGGATATACAGGTTCAAAGTCGCCGGTATCTCTATTTCGTATTAGGTCCGTGGGCCAACTATGTTGACCAAGTCTTGGTCTCCCAACCTGACGAGGCTCTGCAGAAGGAGATGGACGAGATCGTGAAAAAACGCCAAAAGGTATTTTTCTCGACTACACTTTAATTCAAACCTTTTTAGAACAGCAAGAAAGGCATGCGGAAGGCAATGGAAGAACAAGGAAACGTCGAAGAGACTTCTACTTTCCACTGTATGGCAAATTCACTGGTGCTGAAATGCGATTTTAGTGAAAGAATCGACGGATTACCAAGGCCGCTCCTTCCTTCACGTGCCGACATTTACTGGTGTCAACCTCAAAGAAGACTACATACCGGATCGTTGCTATATTCCAAAGAAACAAGTGAGCCCGGCCAGCTTTCAGTCTTTACAAGTCTTTAGATCCATACCTACAAAGGGCACAACAAGGGTGTAAATCATGTCAAGTGGTTCCCTAAGAGCGCTCATCTCTTCCTTTCATGTGCGATGGACTGCAAGGTATTCAAACCGCTGCTATTTTCACTTTGTTTTTCAGGTGAAACTATGGGAAGTCTACGGGAAGCAGAATATTGTCCGTACCTACAGCGGGCATCGTATGCCAGTCCGTGACATCGCATTCGATTGGGATGGCCATGCTTTTGCCTCTGGCTCGTTTGATCGATTCATCAAGTTGTGGGACACTGAAACTGGACAGGTTGTAGAACTCTTCATTAAATTAAACAATTTTTCTAGGTAAAACAACGCCTTACCAATGGGCACCCTCCCGTCTGCCTAAAGTTCCACCCAGACGAGGATAAACGCTACATGTTGATGGGCGGAATGCAGAACAAGAAAATCGTCCAGTGGGACGTACGCAGTGGGGATGTGGTGCAGGTACGATAATAGTCGCTTATTAAACTTTTCTTTCCTAGGAATACGATCGTCACTTGGGCCCCGTAAACACCATCACCTTTTTCGACAAAAATCGTCGCTTCGTGTCGACGTCTGACGACAAGTCGCTCCGCATCTGGGAATGGGAAATCCCGGTGGACACGAAGCTCATCCAGAACGTCGGATTGCAGTCGATTCCTTCGATGACCAAGAGCCCCACAGGTGACTTTCAGTTTGCACCTTTTGGACCAAAATTCTTGCAGATAAATGGATCATCGGGCAGTCGATGGACAACCGTATCGTGCTCTTCCAATTGATCGACGACAAGCTTCGCTTTGCCCGTAAAAAGGCTTTTCGTGGCCACAACGCGGCCGGTTATGCTTGTCAGATTGATTTTTCACCGGATATGAGGTAATTTTTCGTCTACGAATTTACTTTTTCCGTTTTAGTTTCGTGACCAGCGGTGATGCTGACGGCAAGATTTTCATCTGGGATTGGCGTACTCACAAAGTTGTGGCTAGGTAGTTTTCTAAAATTATTTTATGCAATGAACAAAACAAATATTGAAAAATTATAAAATTCGGCGTGAATTACTAATTCTTCGTTTAGATGGAAGGCGCATTCGCAGACGTGCATCAGCGTACAATGGCACCCACACGAGAAGAGCAAAATGATCTCGGCAAGCTGGGATGGCGATATCAAAATGTGGAACTAGTTGTTTATTTTGTGCTTTTCCGAGGCAGCCCATTCCTATCTTATACTGGCGACAATTACTGATATTTATCGTTGTTCTGTAATTTTGTTTCACTTGTCATCTTATCGACATTTTCTACCATTGGTAACGTCGTCGTCCCATGTTATTAACTCTTCCGGTTCGTTGCGAATAAAGGTTTATTTGTCTGAAAATGCGGTAAACGCATAACTGCCAAGAATTCAGCTCGTGCTTTGGTTCCATTTCTTTACCGCTTTTACACCAATTTTGGCTTCAGGATGAACGGATTGTCATTGGCACGTATCCGGCTCCGGAGTGTCTTGATGTCGTGCCGCCAGAATTCGAGCGCAAATTTTAACGGAGGGGTGGGTTAGGAGAAGCTTTTGTAGTACCGAATTTTAGGTCAGCCTGTCTGTTGATGCGTCGACAGGAAAAGAAACTGGAAGATTCAAGCAACACAACCCACCGTATGCCTTTTTCTACGACAATATTCTGTTTAGAATTTATGTAGGACCACATGTCAATCCCCTCGACGTCGGGCCAGATTTCTCCTTTGTCGGTAAGCCCATTAGCTTGTTGCCCAAAATCGACTTCAGATGGACGACCATGCTACTTCACATCGCGACGCCAGCTTGAACGGAAGAAGGAGCAGATTAGATTAGGAGTAGTTTCAAATTTGCTAGTTTTATCGGGTTTTCAGGAAAGAATCGTGAGCTTACTTGACCAAATGAACGATCTCCAAAAAATCCACGAGGAAGCGGATGCTCAACGTCGCGACGAACAGAACAAAATCAATCAACGGAAACCGCAAGCCAAGGGCACTAAGACGATCGACCAATTTTAACCATAGCCCTGTTATCTTCATTAGGTTGATTAGTATACAATAAAGTTTTTGGCTTTGGCTTGGTGTTCTTTGTATTCGGTTTAGGACCGACGATATTTACGCACTTTTCTAGTTTTTTCCTTTGGTGTATGCCAGCCTTTTCTGAAATTGTTATTTCAGCTTCACTATGGTGACGCTCATTGACCAACAGGTCTTGGAGGTGATCCGTGATGCTGAAGTAACCTTCCCTTCTACATATATCAGCACACCGGCGAGGACAATTCGCGTTCCCACTGGTTTGCGTCTTTTCGCCCCCTCAATTCGGATTTCAGATGCTCCGGTTCTTTCGCAGACCGTCGAGGTCCATTCAGCCGCCGATACCTTTACGTTCCCGGGTGGTGGCGTATTCAATGATCGGTTCCTTGTGTGGCGTACTGTCGGCCAGAAGCTATTTATCGAAGAGCGGTCACTGAAGAATACGATGAGCAATTCGCTGTGCTTTCACTTCACCCGCTCCTCGATTTTGCCGGGCACAAGCTTCTCTGGTAATTTTCGATTTTCCTGGCTAATCGAGTGATTTTAGTGTTTTGCGACGCGCTCGTATTGGTGGTGCCCACACAGTCTTCTATTCACCGGTTTGTGGCACATTTGCCGAAAAGCACTCAGTCCTACGATGAGGTATCCATTTTTTTTTTAATTCAGAATATAGCCAACCTTTTAGACCCACTCCGTTTTTGCGCTTTTTGGCGATGAGAGTTGCCTCGGGCAGTTTCACGAATCGCATTTGATTGTTTCGCAAGGCCACCCTACAAGGTATTACAAATTTTACAAGAAGGAATTCCGTTATAGAGCGAGCATCGCCCAAGGTCCAAATGCCACCAAGGCTGTATATTTGACGATGGAGGGATACCTTGTGCACATCCATATGCCAATCGACAATGGTGAGTTTTTGATTCCGCCGTTTTATTTTCTTTTCAAGCTTGCGACGTGGAAGAGACGCTACTGAAGGATGCGGGGATTATCCGACGAATTCTGGGCGCTGGCAGTTCGGACAGCGAGTCGGCGCTTGACGTTTGCGCTCTGCCCGGAAATGCAGAAAGGTAAGACACGTTTTCGAGCGAAGCCTTTATTCGTTTAACCACGGCGAGAGATAAATTAGTGCTAAGGCCACCACAAATCAGGATGCAATGACGATAATCGGGGGGACTGGAAGTGGGATGCGGAGTATTTTTTTAATGGTTCGGCGATGTAGGTGCTGCTTCAAATGTCGACCTGGCTGCCCTGAGCCTTGACTGCCGGAGGGGGGAGGGTCTGAGACTTCTTGGATATATGAATGAGCTGGATACTTACGGCATCGTTGGCGGTGCTGTTGTTCAGATTGTTGTCGGTAATATTGGAGATGGTGCAGCTGGTGGGCAACGAAGACTTGGCGGTGATGTTGTTGGAGGGCGGGCCCGGGGTCGCGACGCTGCCGGGGCTCGCAGCCGTAGCAACTACTTCCTCGGAAGTGCTCTGACCGGTCTTCGTGCTGGTGCTGTTCGCCGTCTTGGTGGAATCGAGATTGGTCGACTGGAACTATAGGGTGTCCAAAAAAACCCTCTAGCGGCTCGAGAATATGTCCGTTTTGCCGAACTTCGGTATCAATCAAGAACTCTCGACGAAGCGGGAGGTTATTTTCTTTGCGATTTCGAAAACAGTTACAAAAATTTTTGCAAATTGCAGAAATTTACGAATTTCCAAAGAAAATCGGCGAAATTTAAATTTCAGAAAAGTCCAAAGGAACAAAAACAGTCCCCGATTCCGAGGTTTTTCCTAGTGCTACACAAATCGACAAAATCGGGCACTGCTATGAGCCGCTAGATGGGGTGGGTCTTTTTATGGCAGTCTGCAGTAGTTCATCGTTCTCTACCGCCAAACGAACCTTGCTGCCGGCCTGGGCGGTGGTGACCGTAGGGCCGGTGCTAAGAAAGCGGGTGACCCCCTTAGAGACGGGGCTCATCATCGGCGTACCAACCACGCGCACGCTGTCCAGCTAAACCAGCATTGTTTTGCCTTATTTCTCGGCAACCTGGGAGCGAAGGCGGTCGACGTAGCCCTGGATCGAGTGACGCATTTCGAGCACTTCCTTCTGGCAGCTCGGCTCGGCATTGAAGAATGTGGGGAAGCGCAGCACTTCGTCGAGCCCTTCCACAGCCACGCGCAGCGAGGAGATTGTCTAAATTAGGTTAACTAATTTATTTTATGGTGTTCTTTTAATTATGGGATGAAAAGCGAGGAAGGTGTACCTTCTTGTAGTTCTCGGTGACTTCGCAGACCCCATAGATTTCGTGCGCCGTACCGCGCTCCGGAAGCTGCGCGACAGGCCTGGAGCCGTACTGCTGGGTGTCTTTCGCTGGGTCGATCGTTTTCTTGATTCCCGACCTAAAGATCATTTATTTGTAGATTGTGGTGCCGACTTTGTCTGCTGGGAATTGCGGGCCAGCCGCTCGGCAGCCGTCAGCTCGTTGACCCATTCTTGCTCCAGGTCGCTCACCAGCACCTTCATCTAAAAAATGGCATTTATCCTGAATAGATAGGAAAATTGTAGGTAGAAAAGTAGCATATCAGCTGGGTGAACGGTGCTTTAGTCTACGTCTACCTTATGGGTACGAATGCTGATATGCTGCTGCATAGCGGCCATACGACGCCCGAGGCGTCTGATGATGTTGCCGGGCGGCTCGACCATTTTCAGGGCCATCAACAGTTCCTGGATGCGCCCTTGCACGATCTGAAGCTCGCGATCCCGTGGCAGCAACACCGGCACTTGCACCATGTACGGCACCTTTGACAGCTGAAAAAGTGGTTGTCATCCTCAAATGGTTGCCGTAGATCCTCAAAACCTGAGACCAGCAACGCCAGCATCACGGCTACCGATTTAATTTTATTTACTAGTAACCACTATTAATAGTAGAACCTGAAAAATCCTCACCTGTGGATCAGCTTCGAGTGCCCATTGACGGGTCTGATAAGTAGGCATGCCGAATACGGAAAGTTAATCCGGAATGGGAACCTACCTCAGTTTATTTCTGTTAAACAGGGAAAATATTAAAGCACAACTTCCGGTCGGTTTTATGCAATGCTTTATTAAAAATTTTATGCAAAACAACAAAAATTCAAATTTCAGATGCGATCCGCTCTTCTTCGCCGTCTATCGCGATCTTCAGGTCAAAGTGTGGAATGGGGAGGTAAATTACGGGGTACGGCTTGTAAGTAAAGTT
Source organism: Mesorhabditis spiculigera (assembly GCA_958295435.1). Lineage (NCBI taxonomy): Eukaryota > Metazoa > Nematoda > Chromadorea > Rhabditida > Rhabditidae > Mesorhabditis > Mesorhabditis spiculigera. The sequence continues at coordinate 2,042,676 of CATQJA010002653.1, forward strand.
TAGACGCGCAAGATCTCGCATACCCTTGACCTCGACCGAATTATTCAGCTTGATGTCGGACAGCGTGAGTGGCCGATTTTAGTGTTTTCTATGGTATTTTCAGTCCGAAACGTCATTGTCAGAGCGTGCTACAGCGACAGGGGTATGCCCTGTTTCCTGGCTGGCGTAGATGCTGGAGCTCAGTCTGCGGTTTGTGCCATTTTTTGCGGCATTCATCCTATTTTTAGTTCCTGATCAGCCAAGTGAATACGCTGGACATCCAGCAGATTGCCTGTTTCACCGCCCACAGTTCTGTGCAGGTAAAGGCTATCCGTTGTTAAAAAGCCGGTATGTGTTAGAAATGCGACCTGTTGGACGCCAAATTCTGGCCGAAGATTGGGGATGCTTGGCATGTGACGGCACTCTGGAGCGATTACTCGTCCGCTCGCCATACCCCATATCGTCTTCATCACACCGTCATTGGGAAGGCGCGTCTGTCGACCCTGGAAGACCCGGGATATTCCTGGAGATCGGTGTCGGTACGTGAAAACGATTTGCTGCAGATGGCCGGAATTATACTGCTGAAATTTCATCATTTCGAACCTTTTCAGGGACTAAAAAACAAGCGCATGTCAAAAAAACCCCATAGTTTTTGGCCGAAGTTTCGGCGTTGTTAATACCGACTTTATGAAACTTCGATATTATTATTTTATATTGTGGAATGAGAATAGTACCTGACGAAAAATGCTGTCTTTTCCAGATTTGTAACTCCAACGCAATGTACCACACGCATGACGCGACTCTGGAAAAGTTGCAAGAAATGGTCTATAACACTGACCTCCATAATATCGAAGTTGTGGCGAGGGCTGTACAGGTTCGGGGTTTTTTGCCTGCTTTATTCCCTTCCTAGGTGGTATGCCAGGGCAAAACGTTCGACGCCAGGTACGATTGGAAAGGCCTGCGGCGATTTGTTGAAATGTACGCTCAGACGCCGGAATTCGACGAAAGATTTGATAGACTGGAAGGAAAGCTGACGTAAGTGTCTCTCTCTCTTTCTCGCTCTCTCCTACTCTCACCATAATGCCTTGACTATGTTTTAGAATGTACAAAATGATCGTGGAGAAATGCGCCGAGCTTGAGGCCGCCGTCAACAATCCGATAAGAATCTTCCGGGTTTGCCCTATTTGGTTTTATCATGGGTTTTCTTAGATCGACAGCCCATTGTCAAGCCTCTGGGGCATTGTGCGGCACGGAGCACTGACTATGGTCACGGAGGCTCCGGCACCTTTACTGAAAATCATTACCCGTCAAGGATTCGGCCCTAGCTCACGACAACTTGCTGACCTGGTGGAATACACGGAAATCGCTGCCGCCAGTGCTCAGGTTCGAATAATAATTGCCTAAATTTCCTTTTTTTAATTTAGGAAGAAGAAGACATGGACGATGATTGTGCGAAAATCTGCGAGACGGCGAAGGCGCCACGAGATCTTGGCCGACTTACGACATGTGTGGAGGCCCTGCTAAAGTATATGGAGGAAATGGCTGCTGAACAAAAGGGAAATGTCGAAGAGAGAAGCACTTTCGGAGGAGCATTCACTGATAATCTGCTTTCGGCAATTTTGCGGCGTCGTGTAAGTAGTCTCTAAGATTTACAAAAGGGGCCCAGCCATATATCGCAGAAGTTCTTTATTTTTAATTCGTTTTTTAGATTCGAGCTATACAGTCGACAACACACAACCTGTCCCACTTCTTTCTGCTGGTTAAGAGCAAGCGAGTGAGGGAAAATTATTCGATTTTTTTTATCGAAATTTAGTGGGACACGCGACAACACGAGCGCTTCAACAAACTCTACAATCAGGCCAACCAACTCACAAAGTCATATCGCCTTCTCAACGATCAGTTGACCGATCGGATCTTGGGGTATGGAATTTTGGGCTTTTTAGCTTATCGTTTTTTTTGGTTTTTATCCAGATTTTTTAGGAATGACGCCTACATGAGCCTGTGCACCTGGGTGATCCATTTTGGGCTACCGTTGTTGTGCGCCCCGAACTCTCAATTCTCCCAAAGTCCGAATATGATGGAAGGCAGCGAGGATGGCTCGAGCTCGGCCGCACAAATTGCCCGCCCACATGACGTCTTCTTGCAAACGGCTGTTGAGGTTAATAAGCCTCTATTTTTGTAAATACCCTTCAGGGATTGTTGTCTATGTTGATCCCATCAAATAAAAGGTTGTCCCTGCTCCAGATGATCGCCAAGGCCAAGGACTACGCTCTTTTGAAGGTCTGTGATCTAAAAAATATATAATTTGAAAAATTAGAAAATGATCGATTTGGTTGAAGCGGCAGACTCGGCCAGTTCTTTATCCACATCGACACCTATCGGCGTCACGTATTTCCGGGCTATCGCCTTTTCGGGCTCCGGTCGTCCAGATAAGGTATATTTTCAATGATATTCTTTTAGACAATATTTAGGCGTTGGCTGCGTTCGAGCAGTGTATCCCTGCCGCTCTTTCCGGCGATCCCGAGTTGGCGGCTGTGCTGTTTAGCCCGGCCGAGACGGCCGTAACTTCCTCGCTTTTGTCGCGTTTCTTCTTGAGGGTAGCTTTTGCAGTGATTTCGCCCAATGACATTTTTGCAGGCAATCGAACTTCTTTCCAATCATGGCCATGTCAGCCAAGTTAGCTGTCTCGCCCTGCAGGCCTCGATGCATTTGAAGAATGGGGACGGTCCAAGATATGCTCTGGTGGGTCGTCGCCGAATTCTTTTTCTTATTACATTTAGGAACGAATCCACATCATTCTCTTCACACAACAAGTTGATGGCGGTGAATGGGGAATGGCGTTGGAGACGATCCGCGCCTGTCAGGTTTGTATCCGGGGGTGTGTAAATCGTTTGCAAAATAGCATTAGAATTTTAAAAATATGATATGAAGTTTGTGCGCTTTTCCATGGAATTCTTAGACGTTTTAGGCAATCTTAAGCACTAAAATTGATCAGATTGGGAAAAATGGATCAGCCTTATTTACAAATTTCGTCCAAATCGGTACTTACAAAAAAAACAAACCTTATTGTAGAAGCTCCTGCCACGGAAATATTTAAAAAAAGTAGAAAAGACAATTAGAGAGGTTCCAAGTTATAACTTTCGCCTTTCAGAATTCTGATTCTCAACGTGGCTTGCTGGAGAGTATGGTGTTCCGGTTGCTGTCTTTGAGAGCGTGGAAGTTGATCTGTTCGAGCATCCCCTGGAGGGAGTTCACAAATGAGGTAGATAGTGGCGGGTTTTTTTTAATCCTTGTCCTTAGGTTGCTTGCCTGCTGTTCGACAAGGCGAGTGCGATGTCGCCGAAGGAGAGCCCGAACATCTTCGAACTGCTCGCCAGCTTCTATGCCGCTCGTTTTGACAATTATAATGGTAACGAAAACTTTAAAATGGTCACAGCTAGGCTTTCCAGCTGCCAACTCGCTATACGAATGGGCACAACGGCTTGCGGAATTGCCACAAGATCCTCCGGTATTTTTTGGCGCAATGATTTTGTGATTGCAAATTTTAGATGTACGCCAAAAGACGCGATATTCTGGCAGCCACTTCCCTTTACCTATCGATGAATACTGAAAATCGACGCTCTTATCTGCACGCGAGATCGGTTTGTTTTCAGTGGAGAGCTCATATGACTTGTTTTGTAGCACAAGGGAGACTACCATCGTAAGAAGACTCAAACTGACGAATTCGTGTTCGGAACAGGCACGATTTCCACGAAAGTCTCTGCCTCGATGGAAGATATCAACGAAATCTACAATTCTGATGTACGTTTTTGCTCTTAATTCTACGGTTTTTAGGATTAGTTCTTCCGGCTTTTCACATAATGATTCATTGTAGGAGCTCTTCCAATCGAGGTTTGTGGATGCCGAACGTGTGAAACGCGAGGTAACCTTATTATAACTTTTTCTAAAGCCTGTTTTTTTTAGTGGAGTATCCTGGATGTTCGTGTGTTGCTGTGCAGAGAGTTGCCCCAGTGCATCCCTCCCCCAAATGACCCCGAAGCGCTGCTGATGCTTCTGCTCGAGCTGCGCCGCTTTGACCATGCCCGCGTCTTTGCCTGGTATTTTTATGAGCTTTATCAAATCGTTTTCTAGCATCCATGGCCTTCCCGTCGATGGTGTATTCCAGATGATAACGAAGGCTGCCATTGAATACGATTGTGACGAGGGTAAGACTTTGAAAAAATGGATCGATATTTAACAGGAAAACCGATCGAGAAGACGTGAAAATTTTTCGCATGTTTGGTCAATGTGTTAGTATTTTGTAATCAAATCTTTTCGGGGTTAGCGGGCGGTGCTCGATATTAAGGGTTAGAGCTTGGTAACACTTCTTCTGCTTATACTAGAATATTTTCGATTTCAGATCCACCGACTAATTGGGTTCTGGAAAACCCAAAGTTTGTGAGCGATCGTGGAACTTGGTATCATTTTAGCTCGAATACAATTATTTCCATTTAGTGATCCATGGAATATCGTGAAGGGACACCTCGAGGCCCACATGCAGACGAAAAATTCGATTGTCAGCCCGCTTTGCGTTGTGCTGAACACGATGCTGGAGGAAGGCTACCCCAATGTCCACCCATGGCTTCACAAAATGTTTATGGTAACCAGTAGTCTTTGTTTTTCACCATTTGCCCTAGAAAACGGATGTCGGCTCCTACTTGGTCACGCTTTCCAACTATACCAAGAATCGCCAGGTCTTGGAGGCGATCATCGAATATTCGGGCGAGATGTTCAAGCAGGTAAAATTTTGAGAAACCAATAATGAAATGTAAGAGGTTATTACAGTCTAGAAGTTTTTTATGCACAGAAAACTCAATGGAAAAAGTTCAAACGCCAAACATCGGTAGAGAACGGTAGAAAAATCTTAAAAATGCCTAAATTTTTAATATTTTGGAAAGTTTTTGAACTATTGAAAGCTCGGAAACACCGAAAAAACATAAAAATTCCATTTTTTTGTTACGAGGCAGCTGGTGGATATAAAAAAATCCTTTTTGTCCCCCGACAACGGTCCAGCATTTTTTTTTGTTTTAGGTGAAGGGAATCGATTCGAACGTCGTTCTGCCGTATTGTGCTCTCGACCTGGTCCTGAAGCGCGCTCAGGAAGACAGGGACCGTGAAGTGATGACGGTCAGTGAGGAAATATCAACTCTGAAATTTGCCTCTTTTTCAGTTCTACACCAAAGCCGTCGACTCCGTGAAATCGCTGCAGTCTCGCATCCAAGCCTTCGAAGCCGCCTCCAAATTCACCCAAAAGAGCCAGCCCGATTCGAGGATCTCATTCATGTCCTAAACCCCTTCTGCATTGTTATTGTTATTGCTATACCTCCCGGTTGATCGTCATTTTGTGTATGATCTCTCTTGTCAAAGCCGGCTTTCCTCTTATTTATGGGTACCCATTTAATTTGCCACATTTCGGATTTTTTCAATAAACGGTGAGCAATCTCGGTTTTGGTTCAAAGTTTTGTTGTCGCGGGCAATTGAACCATATTTCGTCATCAAAAAGTGTCATACTCTCTCTGTCTTGCTTGGCTGAAACAGCAAGTCTGATAATTCCTATTTTAGAAACTTGCCTTTTTGGTCAAATTCTGCCCCAATGTTCCTTCGGACAGTCGCGAAGCTTGAGACTTTGGCTCAGTCTTCCCTCGATTGCTCGAAACTCGCGAGGCTGGCCTCCTTTTCTACTACTCGCGCCCAGCGTAATGACGTTTCTCGTGTTGAACAGCCAGAAATTAAGGTAATTATTCCTTCAAAATCTTATGCTGATAAATTTAGGTGCTTGATATCCCGCTGAAAGCTGCGAACGGGGCCCGTTTATCGGGGGAACAATTCCTTGGCCGCGTCCGCGAGAGTTTGGGCGTCAACGACAAAGACGATTGGGCGCTGTCTTCAAAAGATGTCACGGCGCTTGCCAATGAATATGATGCGGCCCTAACGGATGCCGCCGATCTCAAGGACAAATATCAGCGGGCTCTGGCTGAGGTTGAGAATGTTCGTCGGCGCGGTGTTAAACAGACGGAGGATGCGAAGTCATTTGCCATCCAGGTGTGTTGCCGACATTAATTCACCGGTTCGTCGATCCTTCTTTACAAATTGCTTTACGTTTTGCAATCTTTAAATAATTTCAACGTCCAACCGTTCTGTGACGTCATTTACACATGAAATTTAGGGCTTCTGCAAGGATATGTTGGAGGTGGCGGACATTCTCGACCTTGCCGTGAACAGTGTGCCGAAGGAGGAGCTGAACAAGGAGCACAAGGCTTTCAAAGATCTCTACAGTGGCATCTCGATGACGAAGACTGTCCTGCTCAAGACGTTCGCAAGCCACGGGCTTAGCCCCATCGACCCCACCGGCCAGAAGTTTGATCCGAATCTGCACGAGGCTATCTGCGAGTTGCCGGCCCAGCAGACTGGCGCCCAGCCGGGCCACGTCGTCCAAGTCGCTAAAATCGGATATCAATTAAAGGGTCGGCCGATCCGCGCCGCCCAAGTTGTTGTTGCCAAGAGCGATGACTAAATTTCTTCATATATTCGGGCGAAACGTTAAAATATGATTTTCGATGATTGGTTGTCCTCATTTTCGTTTTGTGATAGTGCTAGTTCATAGATCCCTGTTTTCTTATTTGTTGTTCTCGTTCGATTTTCGGAACGGCGATTAATAAATCGATTCAGGTATGGATTATGATGACTGCTACGATCAACAGGACTATTGGAACGAACCAGAGCGGCAAGCAGGGCCCAGCGGCTTGTCACCGGTAAGGTACATTTTGAAAGGATCTTTAGATTAATGCGATATTTTAGAACAATGCGACAATTCTACTCGATTCTGATAGTGACGATGGAGATGCCGGAAAGAGCTCTACACACGAACGTTCGTTATTTCTGAACGAGCATTCAACGCCTATCGTATCAGGTACCTGTGATTTTTTCTGACTTTTACATTTTAGTTGTTGTCAGCGAAAAGAACCTCAATCCTACGAAGCCGCAACCCCAACCAGGGCACTTCGCCGATATTCATTGAGGACGTCCCACCTAGAGGCGCAGCAGATGACCATAAAAGGTTGCAAACATTATTAATGCATTTTTCTTTTCAGGTTTTCTTTTGGTGTCTCAGGGCGCAGTATGTCCCAATCGGACCTGGACAAAACGCCGATAAAATATAGGGTGAGAATCTGGCTTATAAAATTTATACGTTGTTTAGAGCAACCGAGCAACCTACGACGACATCACGCCGACGGCATCGCCGAAAAAGGCCCGCTCCGCAAATGTTCGTTTGTTTGTTTTATTCATTGCCGCCGTTTAGTCCACTCCTGTCAAGGAAAAGAAGCAGAAGCAAAAGCAAATAGTCAACGAATTTTTCGGCTGCTATTGCCTGATCAGCCGCAGCCAGTTGAAACATTATAAGGTGATCGTGCCCTAGTTAATGTAAAATATTTTGCAGAATCGTTGTTATATCGGCTATACAGTTGATCCGAACCGCCGGATCGATCAGCACAATGGCGGCCGACAAAAGGGCGGAGCGAAAAAGACTGAAAACCGGGGGCCTTGGTGAGGGAATTGTTTTTTATCAAACTTTTGGTTCAGGGAGATGGTCTGCATCATACACGGTTTCCCGTGCGATGTCGCCGCACTAAGATTCGAATGGGCATGGCAAAACCCAGGGAAAAGTCGCGCATTGAAAAGCAAAGGTCTGGAGAAGAAGGAACGAAGGGAGACGCCATTCGCACACAAGTGAGATTCGCCAATTGCTTTGATCTTTCCTTAGTTTAGATTGCGGATAGCTTGTCATCTGCTGAATAGTGATCCCTGGCGACGGTTAGCGTTGACGTTCCGATGGCTTCTGCCGGTTTGCCCCTTTCTTTATATTGGATAATTTCCTTCAGAAGGAAGAGTTACCTTTTCCGGCTTCTATTCCACCACCAAAACACTTTCCCACGAAGTATGGCTTGGTGGAAAAATTGACTACAGTGGTAGATGACGCTTTTAAGAGCTGAAATTATTGTTCTTTAGGTTCCCAACTCGATGGATGATCTCCAAAAACTTGGCAGCTGCTATATTTGCAAGGAAAGGATTGTTCAGGTGATATATTATTTCTTTCACGCACACCTTCTTCCTTTCAGTTGAGCCTCCTCGGTCTATGCCAATGGTGTGGATGCCAGTCTCATCTTCGCTGCATGGCCCTCACCGCACTTTCCACCGCGGAAAAACCCAACCAGCTCATCCCCGTCGACTTCAACTGCCAAAAATGCGACCAACGGTAATAAGAAGGCTCTTCCACGTTATCTAGCCTGTTAAGATTAATCTGGGGCGACGTCATTCGTTTGCAACGAAACATGATGAAGGTTGATGAAGCGCAACCCGATGAGAAGCTTAAAGGCCATTTAGCGAAAAATTCACTTTGATTGTGCTTGCCAGAATAAAGTATCCAGATAATTGTTAGGCCTCCAGATTGGTTTGTGCCATCTGACCAATACTTAATTCGATGTTGCCTCGTTCTACATTGAATTCAATTGAATTGATTGAGATTTCTTTGTTTTGTAGATGATCATCCCGGTCCGCTGCTTCACTTGTGGCAAGGTTATCGGCAACAAATGGGAATCTTATCTGGGACTTCTGCAATCGGAATACAGCGAAGGTATAGTTATCTCTTAATCATTTGATGCCTGTTTGGTTTGCAAAATAACTTTTTCTCAGAACATATATTTCTCTTACAGGAGATGCCCTCGATACCTTGAACCTCCGAAGGTATTGCTGCCGCCGAATGCTCCTGGCTCACGTCGACCTCATCGAGAAGCTCCTCAACTATCATCCCCTTGAAAAATAACTTCCTTCAGTTGCCTGCGAGTACTATTTTTGTTTCCCATCACATGTTACAATTTGTTTTTTGTTGTACGATCTCGGATAAACGTTTATTCTTTCGAATTGAAATTTCAAAATTTGGATAACATTTTGCCAATCAACAGTAACAATGAGTTTGTAACAACGGGAGTTAAACGTAAAGCAATGAGTATCATCCACCGACACGAATAAAAAATTGATAATCGGGGGAGAGCTAGGCTTCGTTTGAAACAGCAGGCTCGGTCTTCTGCTCAGCGGGCTCAGGCTTCTGCTCTGCTGGCTCGGCTTTGGGGGCAGCATTCTCGTCGTCGTCGAACACGATGCGCTTGGCCTTGGGTTCGTCGCCTCGGGCGCCATCTCCGGGGTGTTCACGCTTCCGATCGTCACGATGACCCCGGTGGCCACCACGTCCGCGTCCGCGACCGCCACCACGACGCGACGACTTGCTTCGATCGAACTTATTCTTCTTCGTCTGGTTGAATTCCTCCCAGAAGGCCGCCTCGTCGTCGCCATCGAGTACCTACAAAGAAAGCTATGTGGAAAAGTCGTGGAAAAACGCACCTTTGCGGTAATTTCCTTTTCCCCAAACATCACTTTGCCTTCTGGAGCAGAAGATTGCGCCTTATCCCATGCAGCTTTAGCTCCACCTTCGGCGCCAGAAAATCTGAACACAGAATACGGAGCGAAAAACGCAAATTACCGAATTTTCGCTGGGTCGCCTTCTTTTTCAGCGGTCACAACATATCCTACGGCTCCAAATGCGGCGAAAAATTCTTTTAGCTGATTGACTGTAACTTCCAATGGGAAACCAGATGCCTAAAAGGATAGTGGTTGAAGAATAAGGTATATACCTCAAGGATCAGCCCCTTGGTGAAGTTGACCTCGCTGCCAGCAACTTTCGTCTCCTTCTTCTCCTTTGTATTCTTAGAGGACTTCAAGGCTTTCTCGGCAGCGCGCTTTTCTTTTGCCTCACGATTTTTCTGTGACCAGTAATCGTCCTGCATCATCTTTGTAAGATCAACCTCGCCGAACTTCTCAACGCCCTAAAAAAGCGTCAGTAACAAATTTTTGCTTTACCTTCTGAGCCTTCTCTGCATCCTCGCGGGTCTTGTAGGTGACGAAGCAAGAGCCCTTGAAGAAATTGCCGGGCTTCGCTTTGCGCATCAATACATTGTCCAAATTTCCATACTGCTTGGCCCATTCACGGATTTCATCCAAAGTAGAGTCTTGTTTGAATCCTTTCTATAAACCGAAATTAAATTGAGAAAAATCTAACCAACCATATAGACAGTGCGATGTTTGATCTTTTGCCAGTACTCCAGTGAATTCTCGGGAAGTGGGTTTTCAGGGTTGCGGCGAATTTTTGTCCCGTCCTAAACTAGGTTAACCAAAACATGCGCGAAACAACCTCATTGATGGCTACGATGGGCGATGATGACTCCTTGACGGCTTCTGCGATAACGGTTTTGTCGAGGGTGAGTTTGGCAAGGCGCACACAGTTTAGCAATGTGTCCATGTCGATCCCTAAATCGGCGTTCCCAAAACTCCAATTTATGGCTTACAGCCATCATCCTCCTTCATCTTTGTCTGGAAGAACTTGTCGCGAGGAAGGTTGATATCGCCAAAGTAAAACTAAAAACATTTATCAAGGAAATTAGAAAAAGCCAACCTCCAGCTGCTCAAGGACCTTGGTCTTGAGATCATCGTTGGACGTCATCTTGCCAGATGATCCTGTGAATAATGTCCAATTAGTTTCCGTTACCGCAGAAGCCGTGCAGTAAATTGAGCGAGATCATAGCAAAGAAAACCGAGATTGAGACATGCAGACGAGGTAAAGTCAATGAGTCCAGTTACATCACGTTGACGTAAAGACAAACCCAAAAATCAAAATTTTCGTGGTCAGCTCAACCTCACAGATCCCATTAGGAATCGGAAAACAGAAATTGTGAAACACCCTCATTTAACCCACAGGTCTCGTTTTTCGAACCTGAATCTATAAATATTTTAAATCAATGGCGCCCAGCTGGGCCGAGTGAGGATCTCCGAGGGTTACTTTCCATATAGCTTGAGCAATAATGATGAATTTACAAAACGTTTTAAAGACATTTTCCCCATAGATGGTTTATTCCGAGAAAAGACTATGCCTAAAAGGGTGAAGGGATTGGTTATTTTGCTCAGCCTACATTTACTCGCATAACATTTACAGGCAGTTGGATAGAGAGCTAACAGTTCTAAATTGAGACGGACATTCGTTGGAAGAAGAGGAATTATTTTGGAATGTTAGGCAAACTTTTGCTAAAAACTTTTTCTAAAGAACCATTACGAAAATTTCAAATGACACGGCCAAGTTGAAGCGCTGTGCGGCAAGGGATTCGCTTTGGGACCCGGAGAGTCAGAAAGAGTGGAGAGGGAAGCGAGAGATGCAGGGAATGTCTGGCATCGCCCCGATTGGAAGGAAGCCCGGCACCGAGAAGACCGAACGCGAATCTGCACCCCTCGACAGACCACCCACATAGATCGCCAAAATTGCATTTTTTTGAAAGCACCGCGCTCCTTATCCTATAATGTAGATATAGCTCCGATTTATTATGTATATCTTAGATCTGAAAGCACCAAACATGTGAAAAAGCAGCTGTGGAAAGCCTTACGGGGATTAGCTAGTTTGTCATAAATACAAGAGACCTTCCCTACAATTCGTAGATCCTTAGGCCCAGAGCCATTTCTTACAACGGTCTTGCATTTAATAACCCTCAAGTACATTATAGCGGTCAAAAACGGGGTGAAAATCAGACGAGACTTTTAGCTTTTCAAAAAAGGCAACTGAGAAAATCCTATTTCGCCAGCCGGTTCGTTATAAACTCAACGATATCCTTCTTACAATGATATTGCATTTACAAAACCATTCAAGGATAGCGCTGTTAACTCTCTCAAATATGAGTTAAATCACTGAATAGGTTACTTAGAATAGGGGGGCTTTACTTACAAAAACCGTTGCTATGTTTCAGCTTTCAAAATTTTGTTTTCTTTTTTGGGCTCAATAAAGTATAACTGAACATGTTGACCACCGCTTTTAGATGCCGCCGGCAGAAGAAATAGGCAATGGTCTTCTACACGACCTTCACAAGCTATTCGGCGCCTCATGTAAGCATTCCGGCTCTAAAACTGATCTTCATTCGAATTTTCAGGTTCAGAGGACGATCTTGAATCCCTCTTCAACACGCAGTATGAAAGCAAATTTCTGACAATAGTCGAAGATCGCTACGAGAAAACTGGTAACCTTTTGCTGACCATTTGATGCTGTTTCAGTTAACGGCAACGAGCAGCAATTCCGCGACACGACACGCGCCATTCGGGATCAATTACCCGGAGAACCGGGCAACACCATGATCGCGTTAATTCTGGAAGGAAGAAAATGGGGAATACGAGGAGGGGCTGCTTCAGCAATGTTCACTCTTAGTCGAAACGGAACGGCCGCCTATCCGGTAATCGCTGAATCCTTTCGCATCGAGGGCACCAACTTTTTTGTTAGGATCTAATTTTATAAATAGTGTAAATTTTTCTAAACGGTTGTTTCTTTTCCCAAGCGTGAAAACTCTACAAATTTTTATTAAAAATATCCTAAATATAGATTTTCGACTAAAATTCTTTCAATTTTTTTACAAATGTTGATGGTTTTTGTTTGAAATATAGTTATATAGTTTACTAACAACACTATTAAAACACTTCCTATTAAGTTACTAGACATTTCAAGACCCCCCGATAATGCGAAAGAACCTAGAAAAATTCGTGTAATTCAGGAAACGCCATCCATCAATCTTCTTCAAGGGACGCGTTCGTATGTTACCCCTCCGAGCAACGGCAGTATTTTGGATCAAAAAGGTTCTTTTGACAGGTAAGGGTTACGAAATAAAACAAATTATTCCTATTAGAAACTCCCGCCACCGGATCGGCCGTACGAATAGCAGCCTGACGCAAGCAACTCCACCCGTCGAACGAAGAATTCCACGCCCGGGGGACAAGCAGTCGCACCGGAGCAGCAACAGCATATCCTATGTGGAGAACCAGATGTTCAACCGCGGTACCGACCTTTTCGATTACCGTGACAACAAGATGGAGGGATCACGTCACAAGGAAAATGACTATCGTAAAAGGTAAAATTTTTGGAGCTATTGACGTTGAGTGGCTCTAATAGCAAAAATAAAAATACGACGGTCACTCGACCTTCAAACAGGGTTTCTCCGCAGTGTTTGAAACACTTTCAGGCTCGGAAACACTGATTTGGGCTACAGGAATTTACTTGAAATTGTACGTTTTTCCGCCTTGTGGCTTTTGTACCGGTGAGATAGCGTGTAAATGCGAAATTCGACGATGGGAGACGGTTTTTAGGCTCTTATTTGGACAGAAAGCTGTTTTTCCCTTTGGGGACCACTCAGCTTAACTCAGAATAGCTCGTAGTTCCTTTACCTACCTAAACCTTTTTAGAAACTACAATCCGTCGAGCCCACAACTAATGGCCCTACCTTCGGAAATAAAGCGTACACCCCAATTCGAGCCGGTAACCCGTGCCGATCAAATGGTGGTCGGGCTTGATGTGATGCTACAGGAAGTGATCCACGCGATGAAGGGCCTCAATGCTACCCACATAAGGAAAAATGCGCAGGGCGTCCTCGGAATGTCGCCCTATGTCGCCATCAGCTTGGTATCGTAAATTCACATTCGATATTCCAGGTTTAGGAAACATGGAGCAGCATGCAAAACTTTATCGAGTACGGCAATCTCTGCCTACGCCTGCCACGTGACCCGGACAACTATGACAATCAAGATCTTTTCAAAAAGGTACGTAGAGTCGGACTTCTTTTCAATTTTTCTACTTAGGCTTTCCAAACAGCCGTCTTCAACCAACGCCTTGATTTCACGCACGCCGTTGATATCGTCGGGAAGCAGGTCATTCTTTGAGGCCCAATTTAACTTGTTTTATTTCAGCTAGGCGAAGAGGAGCCATTCGCTGCGCTGCTGTCGTTGGACCGTTTTGATCAGGATTGGCGTGAAAAGATGTGTACGTTGCACGATGTTTGGGTCTCGCTCAGCGGCCCCGACGTCCCTGGCTACGAAGTCATCAGCAGTTTGTTGGAACAACACGCGGTCGCGCTTGAGAATTCCGGACGTAAAATGTATGTATCAGGTTGGAACGAAAGTTCTGTCGCCGCGGTTTTGGAAGGCTGGCTAAATCCGTAGATAGCTCCATTCAGCTGAATGGAGCCGTCAATTTGTAGCTCTCTGCTTGAACCTGTCGGGTGGAGGGCCACGGGCCCTCAAAATCAAGAACGGCAAGAAAAAAAAATTTGTCATCTTTAGGTGTCTTCGCGCTCTCCTCGATGGCGTTATGCCTGTTTACATCCTGCAACTATCCGATTGGATACTACACGCGAAATTAAACAAAGAAGCCGGAAGGGTAGGGTGACGGGGCGCCTTTGATCGTTTTTTTAAGTGGCTCGTTCGCGCCTTCGACATGGCTCAAGATGACATCATGGGAACCTATCGCCTCGACAAAGTGCCGCAGAGATTCCGCTTCTTTTCGGATAGATATCTTGCAAATAAGGTACGGGTTTTCCTCCAGACTAAAACGTTATTTCAGATCCTCGAACTTGGTAAGCTGATCAAATGTCTTGGTGGAGTCGATTGGGCAGGATGGGACGAGGCGGCGGTCAAGGTTTTCAAATCTAAAAGTGTGAAAATAACCTCCCATTAAGATATCCGGTATTCGAATCGAACACCTCATGGATTTCCAGGACAACAGCCTCGAGACGCTGGTGCAAGGTATCCAGCGTAAATTCTCGTAATTGTTGAAAATCTAGAAATGTGCATTGATGCGGGCCGTGACGTGAAGAGGACGCTGATCGAAAGGGATCGTCTGTACGACCACATCGAACTTCTCTCTGATGTGTTCATGCTCGCCCGAGAGCCCTTCTCTGGCCATTTGTTCACCAGTGTTCGGTAAATATTTCCGCACTCTTTAGTTAACTATTTCTCATTTTAGAACCTGCTCGGCACAATTCACGCGTCAAATCTCGGCGACGGAAGCAGCTAGTCTTCTAGGTCGCTGCATCTTGTACGGGGGACTCGAAACTTCGTGTAAGGATTGCGTTTTTGATTACCTCCATTAGCCGGGATGACGGAAATATGGTTGAATGGGTTAACGGTCCCCGGTTCCAACCTTTTATCTCGGCTTCTCTTTCAGCTCCCCGGCTGTAAAGTGGATAAAAATATTTTATTCTTTCGCTTTATCGTCAGGGGGGGGGGCTGAACTTAAAAAATATTTTAAAAATCGGTCATTTTTCGCCGAATCATCGATATTTTTTAATAAAAATTCGTAGTGTTCACGTTTAGGAATAGTAAAAAACGTCTTACAAACCCTTCCACCTTAGATTTGAAAAATCACTCTAGGAAAAAAGGTGGTAATCTCTTTTAGCCAGTATCAAGGGCAACCAGTTCGAGGTGATGGCTGAAATCGGCAGCACTCCGCGGTCATCGCTTCGCCAAAACTACGTCAACTCGCTTTGCCCTCGCTACAAAGGAGTACGAGAACTTTATTGAAGCTAAGCCTTTTTTAGGCAACACGCTTGGCCGCGTGCGTATTATCGCGCGACGCGCTGCTGCGATACCAGGGTGTCTTTAGGGCGATGTGGAGCGTACAGGTATGATTGTTCAGCCCTTTTCACTTCATTTTCCTTTAGTTCACCTACCAAGGTATCGTGGCTGTACAGACGGAGCTGATGCGCTGGGATCGTTCTTTCACGCGCGCCTACCTCAAGCCGATTCGAGATATTCGTAATGCATGGTCCGCGTACCTCTCCCACGTCTTTTCCACGGTCTACGCGCTCGCCCACTACCAGAATAGCGTGGTGAGTGCTTCGAATCTGTTGAAAATACATAATGTAGTTTTCTAGTGTTTTTTTGATGGCTAGAAATTTAGAAAAAATATTTTTAAATTTTTGCAAATACAAAGTTTTTCTTCTTTGATAAAAAAGTCAATGATTTTCGAATTTTTGCGCTTCGTTTATTGATAAAAATGGTTTATATTTTGTGATATGACCGTACAGGGTTACTGTGAAAATTATTTCCCCCTGCTATCAGTCCAGTACCAACCCCTCTTCCACTAGCGAACCAGAACCGATTTCTTCGCTGCAAATTTTTGTCGTTCTTCTCCTCAGTTTGGTGTTTTTAGTGTGCCAAAGCTCGGACACGCCTACGCGCAAAGCTGGATGAGGCCCGGGACCTTGGCGAATGCATCCACCATCATGATCGCCACCTATCACAACTCGAAGACGGCCTATTCTTGGATGCGGTACGCTCACCACATCCTCGCCACTCATTTTCTTTTAGAAACTGGGCACCCGCGTTTTCGCGGCACTTGGCCCCCTGCTCGACCACGCCATCTCGATGTTCATCACCTTCATCAAATTCTCGGCCGGGCTGACGGGACGTGCTGACAAATGGTTTGTTTGCTTGTTTTTTTTATTCAAGCGCAATCAGGAGATGATCAAGGATTTGCTAAATGCTCGCCAATTTTTGCTTTTTTTGCTAAAGATTATTAAATTCTCGGGTTCTTTCGCACTATCGAGGGGAGGGGGGGGGCGAACTTTTTTCTAGTAGTCTAGAAATGTCTAGTTACTTAGTAACAAGTGTATTTAGTAAACTATAACTATATTTCGTCGAAAAACTAACTAAACCCTTTTTACAAGGTCGAAATTTCGGTCTTGAGCGGACCGGCCAATTTTGGTCGAAAATCGATGTTTTGATATTTTCTATAAAAATTTATAAGGTTTTCCGGCTTAGGAATGGTAAAAAAAACCGTTTGCACGTGCACTATTTATATTTTCAAAATTAGATTCTCAGAAAAAGTTGATCCCCCTGATAATGCGAAAGCGCAACTTTCACCTTTTAGGAGCGACAAGATCGCAGCGAAGCCAATTAAAATCACCGACGACACTGCGTGTTTCGTGCAAGTCGAACGGCAGCTTGAATTCGAAGAGGATATGCACCTCTTCGAGAAATACAACTTCCCGCAACTAAAAGATCTATACGCTCAATTTAAGGTAACCTTTTTTCTCGTTTTAAACCTGTTTCATTTCCAGCATGCTCAAAAGACGTTGTACGAGGTGCTGAACGACTACGGGGACACGGAACCGATGGCCGGACTCCGCGAACTGCTCCGCCCACAGCGCATCGGCTCGACCTGTTGATCGTCTACTACTATGCTCATCCCCTTCCCCACCACGTGTTTACTTCTATAGGGTTCATCATTTATCGCACTTTTGTCTCGCACGGGTAATATTAATTCTCACAGACGGGTCTCATTGCTTCTCCAACGTTGTGAATCAGCTGCATAGTTTTCTTCTTTATATATCTCCGGTGTCATTGCGGATATTCAAATAAAGATTTGTAGATGTGGTTGAGTTTCTGATTTATTTGAGATGACCTTTGGCGTTGTCGATATTTGTTCATTTGTTTCCGGTTGTACTTGTCTATAATCAAGCCTGTCCTAGGTAGTACCTAGGTTAGGCTCAACTCACGGCCGTTCAGAGCGTGCACGAGCTTTAAAAGCTATAGAAAACGCTTCCAACACTTCATTATATAAAAGTTTTTTTACGAAATTGTGGGGAATTTTTTGCTTTATCGAACTAGAGCGGCGATTTTCGAAATATGACCCAGGGGAAAAGTTATCAGCAAAAAAGGAGAAAATCCTTAACATTTTCTATGGCTGGTTTTTTAACGCTATAGAAAACTCTGTCAGCCGCTATTCCTTAAAGTTTTTTATACTAAAATGGGCAGAATTTTTTTCTCTATCGAACTAGAGCGGCGATTTTCAAAATACGGTCAGGGGGGAAAGTTATGAGCTAAAGAAGAGCGGCGCTCTTAACATTTTTGGGGAGTGGGGGAAGCCCCTCTCATGCGCGCCTTCCCATAGATCTGAACGGCCGTGAACTCGGGCCAAGGCATAGCTTAACTTTTGCCTATGCTTATTTTTAGAGATCGGGTCTTTTAAATACCAATGTAACTAGCGAGCATTGCTTGAAAACAGCTTTATAATCGTAAAATCCTTGATTCTACCATAAACCTCATCATCCTACCATAAATTTACGTTCTTTACCTTTTCAGGGTCTACCGACCGGCTGGATGACCCGGGAGAAGAAGGGCGGGGCCGTCGCTTTGGAAAGAGAGCTTCTGGCCGGATGGGGAGCCGGAGCTGTCGAAACATGCCTTCTCTACCCAGCCAACAAGCTCATCTTTAGACAACAGCTCCATGGTGTCAAGGTCAGTCTCAGCTTTCTCACATCTGCTCTTTTAGGCTGGTACGGCCGTGGCGCAAATGCGCGCCGAAGGCTTACCCTTTCTCTTCCGGGGCCTGCTTCCGCCATTGTTGATGCGCTCGCTGTCGCGGGCATTAATGTTTGGGCTCTATGATCGGTTCGCCAGCCACTGCACGCCGCTTGTCAAACCGACCGGTGAGAGTTTTTTTGTAAAGTAACAAAATCTTTTTAGTCCCACTTTGGTCGCCATGCCACGGGTCGGCAGCCTTTCTGGCCGGTGCCTGCGAGGCAATGCTATGTCCATTGGAACGAGTACAAGTGCTGCTTCAAACGCAGGCTTTTCACCATAAATTCGACGTAGGTAACCTCCGCTATAAGCAGGATAACCTTTTTTTCAGAACACGGCCAGCGCTGTTCGATACGTTTACTCGAAACACGGACTTCATGAGTTTTGGCGCGGCTTCTCGGTGGTGGTCGCGCGAAATGGACTATCGAATATCCTCTTCTTTGGGCTACGCGTTCCACTGAGAGACGTTGGTTGTCTTCAATTACCTATATATTTTTATTTAGCTCATTCTGAAACTAAATGGCGGTTCAACCGACGGAACTGGCGGCAAGCGTTTCGCCGCGGAGTTCATCTCGGGTGCCGTATTGGGAGCGTCCATTTCGACACTGTTCTTCCCCGTAAACGTCGTGAAAAATCGAATACAATCGCAGGTACGTAATTTTCGTATTTTCAAAAATTATTTGTTAGGTCGGCGGTCAATACGCGGACGGCCTCTCCGTCCTTCGACTACTGCTGCGTGAACGTGGCTCGATTTTAGGCCTCTATCGAGGGGTCCACCTGAACATTGGCCGATCGCTGATTGCGTGGGGCATCACGAATTCGGTCTACAGCGCACTTCATCGACACCTACTAGCACTAGGATTCTAATTTCTACTAACGTTATTCTCCTCCACTCCCAACTAGGTGCCTCCAAATGGCCAAATTCGATGTGATCTTGGGGCATTTATGGCCCTGCTCTGCCCATCTACGGCTAAGCCCAACGTTGACTCTTCTCTCTTTGTATAGTTTTAGTTACAGTGTTCTAATCTAGCTTGCGTGTTTCCGGTGTATAGATAGTTTCTCTTATATTCTAGTCTACTATGCTTTTGCCGTTGTGTCATCTCCGAGTTTGCTCACCCTACCTAGTCCTATTTACCACACTACCGCTGCCGGCCCATCATATTGCTGCTCAATTTCCGGTCACTTGCGATCGTCTCGTGCCACAAGAGTTTCTCATTTCATCGGGTATCTAGCTCTCGTTTTTACGTTGGAATTTACGCCGTTTCAGCCCTTTCCTTTTCGTGTCTTTCCGATTGCGATTGGCTGGAATAAGAATGAAATTTCAGTTAGATGAACCGGACTGTCGGGGATTGGTCCGAACAAACTTCTTCGAGTGGTAAACGATATTACTACCATCGGTAAGTGTGACGGCTTGCTTATTCGAACGTTTTTTTAGGATATCAGAGGTTTCACAATGGGAGAAGCCCGAAGAATGGAAGGAATGGGAACGACAAGAAGAGGAACGGAAAAAGGTAGAGAAAGGGCGATTTTGGTCTTCGTGTCCAGAAACGAAATAAGCTGGTTTTCTTTTTCCAATACAATTCGTTTCAGCTTGCCGCCATGGCCAGTGCAGCTCGTCCCGGAATTCCAGCAGCTTCCTATCAGGTGCGTTGTTATTTTTATTAAAAAGTGCAATTTCATCGTCCCAGCCTGTTCACAGAGGTTTTTTTAGGGAAATCCACTGGCACAAAATAACTATCTAAACCATCCACCACCTCCGCCGCCTCCGATCTCTTCGCTGAACCTCACCAGTGGTAAATACCTTTCCATATTTTCATAATTTTATTTAGTTACTAACCACGGCTACACGAACCCTTACGGGCCGGGTCCTCTTGCCACGCAAGTGTCTTTCCCAGTGAATCTAACAAATTTCGGTATTTTTTGAACGATCAATTTGCCGGAGTTTTTCGCTAGTTACGTAAATCTTTCGGATAGAATATTTTGCGTCAATTTATCATTATAGCTCCTGCGCACGTAGCATCACCGAGAAATCTTCACCAGCATCAGAGTGCGGTCAGCACTCCGTCTTCGGGCCTACATCGTGAGGCGAGAGAAAATCGGCCGGAACGGGACCGTGCGCGCGATTTGCAATCGTAAGAATTAATCTTTCGATCTATAATGCTTTAGATTTCGCGAACGAGAACGGTCTCAACAGAAGACGTCACCGAGAGACCGTGACCGAGAGCGACCGAGGGAAACTGAGAGAAATAACCATGTGGTGGGTCGCTTTCACAGCTTCAACAATATGTTTGTGATTGTTTAGCAGCCATCCACTTCCCACTACAAAGACAGTAATTCGCACGATGTTCCTTCGAGCTCATTCCACGATGATGATCGAAATACGACACCATCAAGGAAACGGTTAGAGGAGCGGCCGCGGCTTTCCGCAGACGAAAGACCTGTAAAGGTAGCTTTGTCTGTTCTTTGCCTAAATTGGTTTAGACACCACGTCTGGAAAGAGAAAGAGAAGAGAAAACGACGGAAATGAATGGAGGGCCCGCCAACCACGGTATGAATTTTTTTATCTAATAATTTTACTTTACTAAACGTTTTGACACCTTTTTACCCATTTCTAGAGACCAATGGCGGCGGAGACTCAATTCCACAGGAGACCGGTAGTGCTGGAAGTGTGCCGATGGACATCGAGGATGAGCGGACGGAGAGCAATGTAATAACTTTGTAACAATAATTACAAACTTTTCAGCATTCTCCCCAGCCTGAAACATTAGACAGCCTTAGACACAGGGTGAGAACCGTGTCGTGTAGTCTGCGTTTGCGAATCTTGGGCATTTCCCTATTAATCCTTACATTACAGGAGCTGCAGGAACTCGCCAAGTTCTACGACCCGCAGTTGGCGGAGAAGACGCTACGGGAGATGAGCCTTGAGGAGGTAAAATGGGCTATCATTTTTGGAGATAATTCTTTTAGGACCATAAGGGCCTGATGGACATGATGATCGACACTTCGAAGCTGATCTTCAAGTATGTGATTAGTTATTTTCTCAGCCGACTTTTAGGCGCCGTGATTTCATCGTCAAATTCTATTCGTCGCACTCCTGCACGGTGGTGTTGGAGGCACGGGCCGAAGCGACCGATATCCGGATAAAATACAATGTAAGCTTTCTTACACAAGCTATCAAAAATGTCATTTTAGCGCGAAATGCAGCGGATGATAGACCAGCGGCGCCAAGAGAAAAAGGAAAAGCCCGCGACAACCTCCAACTTCCTCCCGGCCACCACTGACATCCACACCTTGCCGACGACCACATCCAATTTCATGAATCTCGCCTGACTCACAGGGTATTATTATAACTTACCATTCGTAAAATCCCATATTCCCCCATACTCACATCCAAAGAGCACGTGTTTTTTTTTCTCCCACATTAATAAGAGGGCGGGCCTTTTACATGCCAGGGATTTATTTTGTTCTAACCCCTGGCCGATAGTTGTGATTTTTTTGGGGAGAGCGTTAGAAAATTTTCTTTCTCGGTTTACCCCTAAGAATTTCTGCCGTGTATACTTTATTCCGATCCAAGTCGCTTTCCCACTTTGCTCAGTCCCGACATCAGTCCCTTTATGCTGTTGCTATTTATCCAGTTTTCCCGGGGATGTGTCTGTGAAAGGGTTGTTCTCTATTGCCGACACACTCTCTTTGGAATTGTGGTGTCGATTCCTCTTCATGTTGCGGGTAGTGGTGCCGTCGTATAAGCTTGATGTGTTATAGTGTACGTGTGTGGCATTCGGTTTCTAAACTAAATCTGTGTACATGCTTCAGAACCCCCGAGCATATGATGATCTCTCTTGCGGATACTAGGAAACATAAAAATTAATCTTATTTATTATTTGACAGTTTTGACAACAAATAATAGCTACCGGTTAAGTGACACGCGTGGGAATATATTGATGCAAGTCAGGGCATAAAAAGTGAGCGTTTGGGGTGATTGATACATTTTGGTTATGCTACCTGCTGCTCTTACACGGGAACATCCTTTTCGGGGTGTTCGATGCTGGGCCAGTCGAATTGGCGCTCGGGCATTTTTCCGTGCGATCGTTTGGCGACGAGTGACTCGACGCGCTCACATTGGCGCCAAAGCTTCTCCTGATTTTCCTTGTTGACCTTTAACATTCTGGGTTTTTTTTAACTTTGAGACGCGCGAAACCGGTACCAACTCAAATTTCAAGACGCACCGTATCCACATAGGTCTCCAGGGTCTTCCCATAATACAATCCACCGGGCGCCAAAACGTCTTGTGATTCGGTGGCGCAGTGCACGATTCCAGAAATCCCCTTAATTTTTTTCATTTCCGGGGATATGACAAATCGCAAACCTGATCGAGATCACAGGAAACGGCCCAGATTAGCGGCGAGGCGATCGTCCTCAGCAGCCAGTTTGTCTGCCTGCCCAACTCGGTGCCGCGGACGAAGCCCGGGCGTATGGCATACGCTTGAACTGGGCTGTCCCGTTGTTGAAGCCGCCTAAACAGTCCGGTATCGCAAATGGATATCGCCTTACCAACTGAGTTCCTTCGTAAACAGACAATTTGCCATTTTGCTGTTCGAGTAGGCCTTCTGTGCGGTGTAATCCCACATTGATTCGCCCATCACTTCTTTGCGGGTAAGAAGTTCCGTAGCCTGGAAATATCATTTTGAAATCCCTTGAATACGACATACCTGCTTATAATAACCGCTGGTGACAATAATAATGCGGCCATCCGCCGCTCTCTCAAGCAGGGGTAATAATTGACGAACCATTGCGAAGTGTCCCAGCTGGTTAGCGGCATAGTGGCTCTCGATCCCATCGGATGTCAAGTGAAAATTGAAAAATTTGCAGCAAAAACCTTAAACACACCTCGAATGGCTGCCCCATCACCCCGGCGTTGCATACGAGCACGTCAAGCTTGCGTAGAGAATTGAGCGCCTCTCGGCAAAAACTGTCCACCGATTGCAAGGAGCAGAGGTCAAGCTGAAAACTACGCTCGAGCAACCGAAAAAGCTTCTTAACTCAAGCATCATGAGACTCTGTTCCTCGGCCGGTGTAGCTGAGCTCAGCACGGCTTCAACGGCCGCTTTGCCCTTCTCGGCATCCCTAGAACCCAAAAATTACGACGAATGCGCTAAAAACTACCTGAAAGTGATGACGACCGACGCGCCCATAGAATAGAACCGCTTCGCGGCATGGAGCCCTAAAACAACAATACTTAAAGCTTCATTAAAAACCCTACCTATACCCGAAGTGGAACCGGTGATCAACACTGTTTTGCCGAGCATCGTTTCTTCCGGTTTTTCGCTTGATGAACTGAATTGGGTCATGGCCCTTTGAAAATCGATACCTTGCCTCTGGCATCCCGCTGGCTACAAACATACAATCTGCAAGTTCATTAGTGTTGTTTCCAATCAAAATTCCAGGCAGATAAATGTGCAATAAAATGCGTACGAATACAAAACATCCAATAGGATCGACCAATATTTATTCGGTCATTCAAGTCATTAAATTAATTCACAAGTACAACCCGTGCATCAAGAATTAACTATGGCTAATGGCTAATTCGTATAGATGCAACTATTTGCTAAAAACTAGCTACTAAATGAATCCGGAGGTGGTTGTGGTACGTCTTCAGCTGGACGTCTTGGTCTCGTTCTGCGAGTATTGTTTGGATCCTGGACGGCTCGGAACCATCTGAAGATACTTCAGATCTATGGCATCTCAAAAAACTACCTATATTCCTCGCGGATCTCGTCCCGATTTTTGCCCTTCATCTCCTCACATCGTCTCCTCCAGGCCTCGTCAACGTCGTCTTTCAACAACTGCGCCAAGTTCAGCATCTAAATCAATTAAAGCTTTTTCTTAGAAGGAATTCTGTACCTCCTGACGATCCTCCCGCATATCCTCAAAACCCTTTTGTCGTAGGAAGCTCTTCGCAATCTCGTCTTTGTCGATCAGACGAGCGATCCGCCGTTCTTCTTGGTAGATCTGGTATCTAGATTCTTTCTTTATGACGGGGGTTATTTCTTACACATATCCTAAATTGTACAGCATGACGATAGTCAGCCCGATAGCCGTAGTTCGGAATACCCAGCGCCATTGTTCGTCCGAATGCGTTCTAAATTCCAAATGAGTTGAGGTAAGACTCAAAACCTAAAATCAGGGCGCTTCTGATCAAACGGACCGCTGGAAGACCAGGATCTGAAAATCGATTTGTATCCATAGAGCAAGCAAGAGCTTGTTACCCATTATAATGATCATAGTACGACCCGCCAGGATCGCCGGAAGATGAGGATGGATAGATGGGACGGCGACGATCGTAACGCCTAAAACACACCTATTTTATCTAAAACTGATCTAACCGAGGCCCCGCGTCATAAGCCCGTCGATCAGCCGGCCGACGTAGAGTATCATAAGCAGTCTTCAGTTCGACAAAGTCTTTCGTCGCCTTCAAACGCTCATCATCGGATACGTGAACTCCATCCGGGTGAAGCTGAACATAATGATATATCGAGAAACAGCCGTTACCTTTTTCGACTTCTCATAGAAGGCTTGCTTGATCTCTTTTTGGGTGGCATCTTTCGGGACACCGAGCACTTCGTAGAACGAACGATGTCTGATAAGAAAATATAGATAACAATTTGTTAAAATATAACAATAGATTCAAGGGAAAGCTAGGTATAAACCCCCGTTTCTATCGTGAACCGGAATTTCACCATTTTATTCAGCCCACCATTGTAATTTTAGTTCCAGTTTTAAAAACACACGATTGCGAATTTAATCACTTGTACAAACCTTGTCGAGACAAATAGCATT
This sequence comes from Mesorhabditis spiculigera, assembly GCA_958295435.1. Taxonomy (NCBI): domain Eukaryota; kingdom Metazoa; phylum Nematoda; class Chromadorea; order Rhabditida; family Rhabditidae; genus Mesorhabditis; species Mesorhabditis spiculigera. The sequence goes on from CATQJA010002653.1 coordinate 2,067,744, forward strand.
TGCCTTGCAGGTGGGAGCAATTGACAAAATATCGCTTTCATCACACATCTAGGTCGGCATCTAATTCTTTCATCCATTTCTAGCAAAATTTCCCCAACATTGTGATATGATCAACATTGAATAGGCGGTCGAATTTCTTCACGGATAAAAATTTTATTATCTTAAAACGCCCTCACAAAAGGATGGGCATAAAAAGAAAAACTTTATGAAGACAAAGCGGGGATCACAGCAGTACAAGGGTTGTGCTTGAGCAGACGATGGGTGCTAGATAGTATATATATGCCGTTCTAAAAGAAAAAGATACTTTGACGAGCCGGCGACTAGATAGATATAAGAAAGCGAGTTGGGCATACGGGGATTGCAGGTCTGGGAGAAGACAAGCGAGTACATGTAATAAAATGATTAACAATGGAAAGCATCTAATCATAGACGAAGCAACCAGGGGGAAAAGCCTTAGAAATGGACCCAGTCGTATCCGTAATTGCGATGGTCGAGGTCGAATTGATTGACAACCTGAAAGTAGAAGTAAGAAATGGGTTCTTTAGGGGGGGGCTATTTCCATAGGATCTAGTCTAGTTATTCTAAAAAAGTTCAAAAAGTGCTTCTACAGCTTTTTACCATTCTTAGACGTAAAAACCTTAAAAATTACGATTAAAAAATACAAAGAATTAGTTTCCGAACAAATTTCAATTTTTAGACGTGTTCATGATCTTCTAAAGGGGTTTTCGATACGAAATATGACTAAATTTCATCAAAGGCGCCATTAAAACAGCTGCTATAACATTACCGGCTCGTAGGAACCCCTCGATAATGGCAAAGAACCTCGAAATAAATTAGAAATAATTAACGAACCTCTTCCATGAGACCCTGATGAATCCAGAGCTGTCGCAGCTTGTTGTACTGCTCCCTGTTCAAATGCAATGGGTTGCCGCGCCGGAAGCCGACATCCGTCTCGCCGAACTCGTCGACGTAGGGGGCCGCCTTCAGACAGCCACGCGTCTTCGAAGCCAGAAGCACGACTTGTGACTCGCGAATCCTGAAAAACGACTATGAAACGCCAGCAGCAGTGATTTTTACCTAAGGAAGATTCCCGAGTTTCCGGTGCAGTGCAGCATGTGATATTGGCAGGCGCCGAGCACCTCCTTCTCCTTGGCAACCTGAATTCCGGGTCAAGCGCCACTAAAGCGTACCACGTGTTTCTGGCAGCAGTAGGACTGGGAGCAGAGCACCTCCGAGCAAACCATACACATCGTTGGCACCGAAGCCGTCATTTCTTCCAGTGGGATTGAGGGGCAGCTAAAAACACAAAAAATAGCTAGCCAATAATTTAGAGACGTACCGGAACTTGGCGGCCACGTTGATGAGATCGGAGAAGTCGTCGGGGAGGTCGACGAGCAGTCTCGGGCTGACCGGTTGCCGGACGAGGTCGCCGATTTGGGCTTCGGGAGGCATAGCAGCTGACCACCTAAATTGGCTTACAGATTACATAAAAGGTACAGAATCGAGATGAACGGTGTGAACCAAGAGAAACGATTTCCACCCACATATCAAAGAGCCGATCCGTCGAATCGCCGTCCAGCAGCTCCACCAATGAAGTCGGCAATCCGAGATAGCGGCTCAGTGGTTCCAGCTCGTCCACCGAAGGGTCTGGAATAGAATCCACGTCAGTATTCTTCGAGCTCAAGATACCTTTTAGAGCCTCGGGCGGTGGGGTCATCGAGATCGAGAAGTACACGAGAGCGATCGGGCGCAACAAGTCCAGGACACCAGTGTTCAGGCGCTAAAACAGATAATTTTGAAATAGCACAAGCCTTCGAAATGGAGAACTAAATGGATTATATATTAAAAATTACCTCGGTCAGCCCGCGGACGTTCAACAGCGGAACATCCCGATGCACCAACGACCACAAGCCTCGAACCCGTTCCGCCGTCGGCGATTCCCCATCCTCTGTCTCCATCGGATCATCATCTTGGAAGGTGGCGATAATCTAAAGAAAAAAAAGGAATAAACAACGCCGAAGACGAAAAACCTGGAAGCAATGGGCGAGTGCGACGAGGCGGAGGATGTAGAGCTCATCGAGGCTTCCATCCGGCACCAAACCACGCATCGGGGTCACATGGGAAAAGCTCTGCTTCTCGCCATGCCACGTCCAGCCAATGCACATCATTAGCTCGATCTGAAAGAAGACGATTAGGCTTGAATACGTTACTATTATAGACGACACTACTGATCAGTATAACAATTCTCCGGTGTTCAAAAACATATAAAGTTTAAGAAATATGGTATCAACGTAGAAAAACGAACCGCTAGTGAGAGCATGTCAACGTGGAGAAGATTGAAGTTGGCTTCCTTGCCCTCCTTTCTCGTCGGCGTCAACCCCGTCAACTTCTAAAGGAAATTGAAGACTTCATTAAATACACCTTACCATAAAAATCGAGGCAGGAGTTGTCGACTCGCCGGTTGGTGACGACACGGCTGACGGCGACATCGGCGCCGTCTCGGATACGTTGCGTGACGTGCACGGCTAAATAAAATAAACCGGATGTTATCAAGCAGTTTACCTCTGGCGGCGGCGAGAGAAGAACTTTCAGCATTTGGGCGATGATTGTTCCGAACGGCTGCAGATTGCACGACAACAGGGCGGAGAGGCGCGAGAGGGCCAGGATACAGTCACGCTAAAATAAGCGTTAGTAGGATACGCGTGGGGTAGCTGCTCAATGATGGCCAAATTGTACCTGTCGTGTATTGAGGGCTCCAAACAGTGGCTTTCCCTCCTGCTTCAACGCCATTGCGATGGAGCGGGTGACGTGGGCGGTGCTCTTCCACACAGCTATCGCCGAGATGACGCCCTGAACCTGGTCGCCGAGGTCTTTCGCGTCGTAGCGCGCCTTGATGATGTACTTGGTGAAGGCACGCACGCTCTCCTCGTACTTCTCGAACGGGACGCTAAAATTTGGGTTTATTATTGGGTAAAACTTTCAATAAAAAAAGCTGCAAGCGCCCACATCCTCTTGATGAACTTGGCGACGACGGTTTGCGGGACGCGCAAAATCATGCCGATGACCGTGTTGGGGAGGCTGCTCAGCATCGTACCGAATTCGCTGGAAAAAAATCACGTATTTCTCTAGTTTGTTTCTCTGCTAAAAAACCTCTTCTTTAATTGAGCAAATGAGATATTTCTGAAAAATTCTTACCGTTTTGGAATGACCCTAGTGCTGGCTTCCGGCGAACCCGGCGAGGCAGGAGCAGCTTCTTCCGGGGCGACAATCGCCTGCAACGCCCGAACGGCTTCAGCAGCTTGCGCGGCGCCTTGCTCTAAACTCCACGATGCATCTGAGGAAGTGAGAATACCCAGCCGATCGCGGACCCTGTCAAATTCTTCGTTCGAGTCCGCGTCGGCAATGTTCATCGACGAGACGCTAAAGGGGAAATAAGAGGTAGGTAGATAAGATTCTGCTACCTCGGTACTGAAGAGCTCATCGCGCTCTCAATCTTCCCCGGAGACAACGGATCCCGTTCCACCGTCTGTTTCACCATCTCGTTGATGGCCCGCTCGGAATGAGATCTAAAGTTTAAGAATTAGAAATCACCTATAAACGCCTTCGAAACCTTTTCCTGGAATGCGACTTGAAGGCGGCCTTGACGGGCGGGGCGTTGACGATCTGGCCGAGCCGTTCCACCCATTCGTCGAATTCTTCGTGGAGCTTTGGGCGATTCTCGGAAAAGCCGTCGATCTTGAGGAATTGCATGGCGGGCACGAGGGGCATGGCTGTGTTGGAGAGACGTTTGCACAGAGGGCACAGGTATTCTCCAGAATCGGTGTCGATCTGAAAAACCGCGAATTACAAATCTTCCATTAGCGATTTTCCAATTTGGCAATAAAAATTAAATCAATTTCTCTAGCTCAACGGTGGTTCTGGTGCATTAGCGGGTGACTTCCTTCGACTAATTTCCACAGTAATAAAACAAACAATTATTATAGTTTTTAGAAGATTCCGACTACTAAAAATTACACAAAAACACACCATTAAAGGTTAAAAATGGAACTTTTAACACTTTTGAAACGTTTGACCAGAAAGACAACTTTTTGCAAAATCACACTACTTTTTATTCTTAGCAACTTTTAAAGCTCAAAAGGGTGGTACGATTAAAATAACCGATTTTCAACCCACCATCTTTTGACTGTATAGCATCTGCTGACGATTCCGAGCCCGATCTCTTTGGAACAGCGAATCGGCAAGGTTATGGTAGCACTCAAAGTGCATCGTATGGCTGCACGTCGAAGCGTCAATTCCCACCGACAGCGCCGCGTTCACCAGATGGACATCAAGATCATATTCACGGGATCTGGCCGTTTGCGAGAAGAGGTGGGAACGCTGGACAAAGGCAGCACAGACAAAAGGTCGTGCTTTCTCGTCCAACGGCTCCTCCTCTTGGCACAGAATACATTTGACGATGCGCGGCACAATCTTCTCGGCACGGACACGGCCGGGGCCGATGCACACTGGGAATCCGTCAACGTCAGAGAGCTTCGTGATGATATCCTCATCCTCGTCGCCCAGCCGGCGTTCGGCCAATTCCGGATCAGCGGTCGAATCACTAGCGGTGCCCTCCTGCTCTTTGCGCATCGAGTCGGTGAAGTTCTTCTGAAGCTTTTGCATCTTCTGCAGGGCGGCGGTGCGCATGGCTTGGGCTCGTGCAGCGCGCTTTTTCTTGGCCTCCTCCACGTCCTCGACTTCGGCCATTTGGACGTCTTCCGGGGGAGCTTCATGGGAGCTGTCGGTCTTCTGGGCCCGTTCCACCTCTTTGTATTTCTGAAGGGAAGATTTTGGAGTCGAGTTGGAAATTATACCTGAATCGTCCAGGCGAGCAATTCTCCATGCGGGTGAGCTTCCGGTTTTCCGTTGAGGGCTTCAAGAGCCTCGAGCAAGTATTCCTGAGAGGGTACGTTATCGAAGGGCGAGTCAAATTTTTGCTTAAACGCGACTTTTAACGTTATAAATAGTAGAAAAAAATACACAAAACAGCGATTTTCGATAGGAAAACACATAGGAAAAATTCGGTAAGCTCTCAACCCCCCCCTCCCCCATCCGATAACTCGACAGAAGCAAAAAAATTTTCGCCAATTACCTGTTCAGCAGCAGCGAGGAATCCAAAGTTTTCTTGGTCGTCAAACTGCTCATGCAAGCCCATCCCGATCAGGAAAAGGGTCTAAATTTTGGGGGTTGGAATGTAATTTCTATCCTTACCCTATGCAAAAGCCGGTCCGACGAGAAGCGGCTCCGTTTCGCTGTCCGCTCCAGGATGACGCGGTGAAGACGAACAAGCAGGGTTGTCGACAAGATCTCTTTCACGGGCCGGAAGAAGCGCATGAACGGGATCAACTTCGGGGGAGCACCAGCAGCCAAAGCCCTAATTTGGAATACGAAAAAACTATGAGCTTCACAAACCAATCCTGACTCTTGGCCTTCCGCTCACACTTTGGCCTCGACTTTTCTTGGTACAGCTCAGCTTGGCTCATGTCGGTTTTACTAAATAAAACTATAGGATCAAGGAATGGAGTCAAAACCTGTAATGGTAGAAAAACGGGGTGTAGTACTCGAGCATCTCCTTTTTCAGGTGGAATGTCCCAGCAGTGGCGGGCGTTGGCTTTCTAAATGGAATTTACATTTACGGTCGTTTAGGGCATCAAATGGATCAAGAAAAAAAAATACCTAAAATCAGCCACTTTTTTCACGGCATGCTCGATGGATATTTTCTCGTAGTGCGATCCGTAAGCCAACCGTTTGTTGATCTGAACAAAAAAAAATAAAGGTGCAAAAACTAGGAATTACCGCGCTGAACTGCATGGGGCCGCTCGCCAACACGTGGATGAGCTCCCGGTGCAACTCCTCTTCCTGGGTGCACTCGCCGACGCCGGGGATCCAGCGTTCGCCTAGGGAAAAATTAAAAATATCAAATGCATCATTCATTAAGTATTACTAAAATTAACAGCAATTAAATCAGAGTGAAATAAAAGATAATCTTTTCAAACATACCTGTGATCAAGATCAACGTGTGCATCAGGTCCTCGGCCAGCGAGACCAGACATTTCGAATTCTCTTCCCATTCGGCTTTTTGCCCAAATTCGTTGCTTCTAAAAAATTTTATTAGAATATTGCTTATACATACATGATTTTTTGATTAAAAATAAAAAGGAATCGTAACTACCTGGGGGTACCATCAAAGTTCTCGTCGGCCCATTTATCAAGACTGTAACGGCAGAGCACATGGAGCAGAAAGCGCACCGGTGGCGTCATTGCCGCACCGACCTAAAAATCCATAAAAAATTCTAACTTTAAAAGCGCACCTGTAACAAACGCAGATCCCGATCGTACATCTCAGTGCGGCAGAGCGGCGAATAATAGTTGTGGATCTGGTTGACAACCGAGAAGCCGTTGCGGCGCCAAAGTCCCGACGCCGTCTGCGAGCAGAGCACAAAGATTCTGAAGAGACAAAATTTTCTCAAAAAAAAATAATTTTTGGGGAGCTTTTCACTTAAAATAAATAGGATTCGTATTTGCTAAGGACTCAAGAAACTTGCGAACCGAAATTCTTGAGCAAATCAGCCTAAAAGTAGTAAAAACCTAATTTATCATTTTGTTTGAACTTAATTCATTCATATTTTAAAATTTAATATCTTATCTATGGATTGGCTATACAATACAGATCATGGTAGCATTCAATTGCCCTTAAAACACTAAAATCAGATGAATAAGGTTTTGAGTTTTTCCAACCTTAACGGCGGCTCATACAGATTGACGTCGAGCTTCTTCAGGGTGGTCAGGATGAAGTGTTCCTCTTCGGTGGGCGATCCAGGCCGTTCCGATTGTTGCACATAGTAGAGGAGTTCTCTAAAAATAAATAAGAACTTAGATAGATTAGGGGGATCTGGGCACCTGTCTCCATTGAAAAGGGCAGCGAGGAAGCGATAGAATGGCTGGTGGATGGAGACGGAGCCGTGAAGGATGTCGAACACCGGGATTACGGTCTCGAATTCGCCAACTAAATTGAGGTAATGAGGGAATTTTCGATAAACTTAAAGTGGTAGCGCGGACAAATGTCGATCGATTACGCGAGGGAACGGGGATTTCTCTGCGCCTCTCGCCTGGACGCGCTCTCTCCCCTGGTTGGCAATTTGCCAGCTGTTGACCCCCTCCCAGACGGGGGATCAAAAGATGCTTCCTCACGCGCTTTAAAGTTGTATAGGAGCGTGTTTAATTTGGCTTAATAAGCTCAAAAATACTAGAAACTTCAGTGCTTTTTCTAAAAAAGCTTCAAAAAGATACCCTTTACGTAGGTCTTCGTTTCACCCGTCTCTTTCTCTTCCTTAGGCGGCATTTTGTTAGCGCATGCATCGAGAGCCATCATGAAGACACGCTTGTGAACTACCGGCTGAAACAAACCGAGATCTTCAGCTAACGATAAAATAGGCTTACGTCCGACAGTGCCCACTGGATGATCAGGGAGATGAGCTCCTGCTGGCGCAGCTGGATGTTGAACGCCGTCTCCCACTCTTGCTCCCAGGTCTGATGCTCGCCGACTTGGCGCTTCACTGCGTCCATTCCCTATAATAGCGAATTTAACAAACGCATTGAATTAGTTTCAAAGCGTGAACGTTCATTTCGCCTATTTCTGTTGTAAATGCTAAAAAATTTAATAATATCGTAATTACTACAGCGGATTTAGCGATTTAAATTTAAAACCACTAATCTTTATCCCATGTATTTTTGACAAAAATAATAATGTTTTAAAAGTTATCTATAGCAAAAAATAGCTAAAAAAAAGACCTAAATAAGATAAGCCGGCGAAACCGAAATGAAACAGAAATCGGCGAAATGAAAATACACAAAATCAAAATAAATCCGTTAAAACAAAAACAAATACTAAATTAATTATCTCACCTGCATGAACTTCAAAAAACCCAGAAATGCCTCGACACCGCAAACGAATCCATTGCGCAGCTCCTCCGTCCACTCGTCCGGCTTCGGCACCTGGCCCACCAGATAACTAAAAACATTATTTTTTCGAGATATCAATAACTCACTAAACATCCCGAATCATATGCATGGCGCGCTTGAACTTGGCGGTGAACTGGCGCTTCGAGAAGTCGAAATGGTCAACTGAAAGCAGGAAGTACAGAAAATACCAAGACTCACCACCTGGATAATGGACATTGTCGGTGGAGCGGGCGTGGTTGATCAGCGTCTGGAAGATGTGCACCATCGCCTTTTCCTCGGCGATCAGCCGACGGGCCAGGGAAGTGACGGTGAAGAATTGGACTGTTAGGGAGATGATGGATACCTAAAAACGGGTTATTTTCCAAAATTTCGAAATTGGATAATGTAGAAACAATAGTGCCGAAGTTTCAATGTGTCGAAATTCTTCAGTGTCGAAATTTTTGGTATAGTATTTCGGAAATTTTCTGGGACATTGTTCCTTGCAAAACACAGCTATTTTGAATTTCGACATTATGATAAAAAAATAGACCCACATCGTGCTCATGATCGTCATCACAAAATTCCACATACAGATGGTCGTACAACTAAAAAAGGAGTTTCGAGTGGATTCTTCTTCTTTTCTCACAAATAAGAACATGCGACTCAAGAGATGCTTCAGATCCAAGTGCATCAACACCGTTTTCATCAACATTTGCTGGAAGCAAGACCGAGCGGCTAAAAGGTAATTTTAGTAATGGCAGCATTAAGCTGTCTTACCTTTCCACAATTTACAGTCGTTGTACATAAAGCGCTCGGCCAGCTTTTCCCGGCCATCCTGCCCAAAGACACCGCCGGGACGTTCAGGCTGTTCGCCGTCCACCAAAACTTCTTCATGCATCAGCACTTCGCCGATGATCCGACCCAATGGGGCTAAAAATTAAAAGTTACGACGGTGTAATTATACTCACGAAAATGCTCAATCTGTTGGTTCAACCACGCAAAGATTTGAAGCGCATTCGATTGGTGGGCAACGAATGTTGACTCGTAGACCTGGAATATGGTTCAGACAGGCTCTTTTCGTTGTTTGTCAACAAAAAGAAGCTAGATCAGGAAAAACCCACCTTCACGACCAAAGGCCCCTGTTTCTCCGTGCGACGACTCATATCTCGCTGGGTGCGCTGCTAAAAAGGGGTGATTAAACGAGCACTAGTGGATCGGGTATCTTCAATACGAAAAGCTTCCAGAAAAGCTCAAAATTGCCTGTTCCATTGTCCCCTAACGCCTTTTAACTTTTCGATTTTTATCGTTTCTGCTTCTTTTTTTGGTCGATTCGTCTTAACAGCCATGAAAATCAAACAATTCGTATTTTCGCAAAAAAAACGCACAACAATGGCATCCCTGGCCCGCTCGCAGCTGGATTTTGTAGAAGCCATGACGGTGCTGCGCCCCTCCCTGTCGACGATCGTCGCCAACATTTTGGCCTGATTGTGGTTGCAGGTAACGGCTATTTCGAGCGCCCGTATGACCTAAAAGAAAGAATAGGAAAAATAGTTAAAAATCTTACATTATCGTATGTGTGCGTTTCATCGTTGAAAAGAACACATTGGTAGGCGGGCGAGAAGTCGGAATTGCTGAAAATAGAGTTCAAAACCCAATTTTATCTGACAATGATCTTTGATTCTTTGATCTGCGACCCAGATCAAGCACAATTCTGACGCAATTATCACAAAAGACCGCGCAGCTTCCGGTTAAACACGAAAAAACAGTCTGCCAACCCGTTTTCCGGCTATTAGAAAAACCAAAAAAACGTACCTAACCGCTACAGCCGGATAGGAATCAGCGTGTGGCCAGCACAACACATTTGTCGCGTACTGCAGCAGCACCTTCGTCAGACCGTACAACCGGGTGTGCAGTTCCTGCGGCAACCCCTTCGTGCTAAACGGGGTTGTGCGATGGAAATCACGCTTGCCTGGCATTGTCCTGATTTTCGCCAACGTCGTGGTCCGTGCAGGCATGCCCGTTGCGCCAAGCATCTCTATCCCCACAATCACAATAGCCGACCCCGCCGGAAGTGTGCATCTAAGCGACGATGTACATTGGCCAGAAATCTCTCTCCCACTGTATATTTATGAGCCTTATGGATGGACTTGTTGAAGCAATTCCGGCAGAGCACACATGTAGCGTCTTGGGCACATTCCCTGAGTGAAGGCTTTGCAAATTAGAAAACACCCTCACTTGCAGGAGTAGGTGGCTTCACCGCATTTGAAGACGTGACCACAGATTTGGCCAGGCTGACGATCTGCTGGGCTGGTGCCTTCAAAAGAAAATTCTTTGGTCGGCTCTGCGATAAAAAAAGAGACAAATTCGAGAAACCATACTCACCCGCTTCTTCATTCAAAGGCAGTAGCGAAGCGGTGGCGGTTTCTATGTTCTGTACATAAGCGGCTGCGAGGGGGCGAAAGATGGCCGAATCTGTAAAAATAATCATTACTTCTGATCTAATTTTGTCCCTTTTATAAAAAAGCCCATTTTTCGTCTTCTGTGATTTTCGGGACCCTAAAAAAGTCCGCAGCAAAAAAAACTCACTAATGGCCTGCTCGTCAATACTCAGTTCCCACGGCGAATCGGGATTTGGCGTGTAGAGCTTTGGGCAGTGGTTTTGCCAGTGTGCGTAGAGTAGATCCCGAACTCGAGGCCAATCGCTTTGAGCCGTCGCATCGACGAGCTCTGTCAGCATCTGTAACAACAATAGAATGCAAGTTTAGCCGGTTTCCATGCTAGAAAAATGGAAAAGAAACGAAAACAAGCGAGTAAATTCGATATTGGGGCTAAAAATAAGCGTTGCTTTTAGAGATTAGTCGGCGAGAGATTGTCTCGATTGGATTGGGAGCCTTTTAGCCACCAATTTTCTGAAGTTAGGCAACTTTTCGCGGATTTCACATAGAAGAGAAGAAAGAGACTCAGTCATGCCCACTCAATAGCCCGCCGGAGCGCGCTATAGCGCCCAGAGAGGCCTGTGTAAAAACAGCTGTGGATAGCCACATGGGGCCCAGGGCTTGGATACCAGTGCAAGTTATCGGTTCAATTGTTCGCATATAACCTTTATTAGCTCGACTTGGCCATTGAATCCGATTGTAATGCAGGAAAGACTCGTAAAAAAGGGGGAAAACTAATAGGAACAAATCACAGGAAATACGGGGAGACTATGCGATCAGGACGAACACGATCTTCTTCCGCGACGGCTTCGAAATATTTGATCTAAAAAAAGGAATCTGCTTTAAACTGGATAGCGAACCTCTCGACGTTGATCAGCGGCAATTGCGAGAACCGACGCCGTGTTACCGCAACGATAGCAGTAGTTAGGGGCTGAAATCAGGACATGAAACGAATTCAGGGCATTGTTACCTGACCACACGTTACAGAGCATTTCGTTAAACATATATCGAAAGCCTTCGTTCACTAATTGATGAGAACGGCATATCAATGACAGGTCGTTGGACTGAAGGAACTCTTTGGTGGCACTCTCGCCAAACACCTGAAATTGACGTAATTCATCAATACGACAAGACGAACCCAGCCAGCCCCTCGCGGATTGATCATCCAGGAATCTTCGTCTTCCTCAGGATCCGACCAGACAAGATCGCAGAGAGCGCCCTAAAATTAAATTTACCAAAAAGCAATAATTCCTTACAGTAGATGGCACTTCGCGGCGTCGTTGTAAAACGGCAATCTTGTCGAGCGTCCGGATCTCTGGCGAAAGGCCACCGTGCACGCACATGATCTGGTCTCCAACGAGCGCGGTGACCGGAAGCAGATCGAAGACCTAAACGTACGATCATATACCAGGAATGAAAAATTACATCGCAACAGGTTCGCCAAACCACTGGGTGTCCATATTTTTGGTTGCATTCGTCGTAGAAGCCGTAAACCGAGGAAATACGGCGCGATTCGTGATTTCCTCGCAACAAGGTAACATGATCGGGGTACCTGAAAATGTGAACTTTGTCTTGTAAGAGCCTCCTCACCTCAGCATAAGGCAAAACAAGTATGTCAACGTCTCTAGCGAATAGTGCCCTCGATCCACATAATCACCCATAAAAACGTATTTCGTGTCCGGCACTTGACCCCCGACGCTGAAAACGAATAGTTATTGAGAGATTTAGAGGCTATTCGCATAAATAATTTCTCCTGCACCAACCGAAATAATTCCAACAAGTCATAGAATTGGCCATGGATATCGCCGCATATCGTCGCCGGCAAATCGACTTGGACAATATTCGGGACGTGTACAAGTCGCTCGATAAGACTGAAAAAGATATAATATATTCTCTTGGCGACGCCAATCATAGAACACTTTGGAAATGTTTTCTTTTTGGAAGTCAACTACTACGAGAAGCGGCGGTGGAATGACAACCACAAAAATTTTCACTGATACCTATCGCAAAGTGACATCATGTCTTCTTCGGGCAAATATCTACAACTCTTCACGCTCTCTATCCACGCGTCAACGTCAAGGTTTCGCCCACGCGATTTCACAAACGACACCCCTGGCGCTGGATGGGCATCTAAAATCAAGCTCTTTTTTAAATCAACACCAGTTACCAGCGTTTGAAGTGTCGGCATGTGAATCGTCCATGGTTTCATGTTCAACCATTTTTACAGGCTTCAGGGGCGTGATTGCAGAAACGGCCTTCGAAAACTTCGCATGCAGTTGCGGCGACGTCGTGCGCCAATCGACGCTGGAATCAGAGAAGGGTGGAGTAACACAGAAAGGCATCAAGGGCAAAAAAAGAAAAAGAGGGTCGAGGCGAAGAACGAAGAGAAGTGCATTAGGAAACGTGTAGAAAGAGCCGAAATGGAAAGCCAAAGAGGATAAGCAATGAATCTCCGAACGTTGATTTTCCAGGGTTTTGCTGTTAGGCCCTCCTAAGGAAGGAAAAGTTAGGCCGAAATTACGTAGGACTTCTGCAAAAAGCTAAACACGGATTATCAATATCTTGGAAAATTTAAACGGCATGGTTTTGGACTTTCAAAGCTAGAAATTTCAAACGGGGCCCCGGGCGACAGGACCCGCGGGAAATTGAACCGATCACGAGAGGCTAAACCGGAAAGGGAAAATGGACAAGGAATTTCAAGCAGTCGGTTGGTTTTTTTTTGGAAATCACAATTGGAGAATTCAAATAAAAGAAAATCTTTGATGGAAAAAAAAAAGAAAATAAACCTATAAAAAACTGATCCGAAAGCTACGCGATGAACCAGTGTACGTTTCCGCAACGCTACGGTAATGGTCCCAGGAGGACATTTTTGTCCTATTTTCCTTTTCAGTTTTGATTTTCTGTTCTCATTTCTGAGTTTTTTATTCTATTTCTTCATTTCTGTCTGTTCATTTTGCTCTGTTTCTATACATAATACCCTGGTTTAGCAGATGGACCCCAAGGCCCCAATGATCAACCAAAAGTTGGAAGACTTTTTACAGAGCTCTGTATGTTTATTCCTTTCAACTAAGCTCTTATTTTAGGATATGCGAGTTCCTTGCATGGAATGTTCGGAAGAAGAGCGAAAGAAGAAAATCGGAGGTTGGCGGCTAACAATGCTCGTGGAGCACATTGCGATCCGTCATCGGGAATCCGCACGGTCAGTTTATACGTTCGCTTTTAGTTTTCTTATTTTCAGGCAGTACTTCACTCATCACTGCACATATGAGGGTTGTAAGGCCAAGTTCGCCCTGCCTGTCTACGCGTGCCTTCATGACCACCGGGAATTTGTAACTTTACGTTTGCAATTTAATCTGCTGATTCAGGTTGTGCCAACGGACTTGATCGATGGCTTCAAAAAAATAGCTAAAAGCGGTACGGCTCAAAGGGATGAACAGTATGTCTTTTCTGCTCTCAAAACCTTTGTTTAGTGCCTATCAGGATGAACTCTACAAATTGGTCATCAAGTCTGTCTTGCACAGTTTTGTGAACAAGCTTGAGGGAGTAAGTCTCCGTTTCCGATGCATCGTCTTTAGTCGGTGTCTAAGCAAGGACAAGGCGTGAGCGGAAGGAAGAGGCTGCTAGCTCCTGACATGGTATCGGCAATAAAGATTAATTTCCCATTTCTTTAGTCGCGCACACCACCACGAGTTGACGATGTGGATGGGAGCTACAGCCTCAGGACCCCAGTATACGGCGAAGAACTCCCGACACGGCTTTCTTCATATTCGGTATTTTCTTGTCCACGACATATTTTATTGCCTGCAGCGACTTTCTTCTACTGCACACTCATCGATTATCGAATCGCCACCACATGGATATTCGTCAGTACCGTCCCGCTTCAGTGCTCAAGTAAGGGTTTCTTTTTCTGCATATATTTGTATGTTATAATAGCGAAACAAAGACCTCAAGCCTGAGCGCCCGAGCTACACGGCCAATAATTATCGTGATGTGCCGGCCAAGCTTTCAACTGACTCACCGTTGCGTAATCGGCGTCCTTCGCCAATTCAAGCTCGCAGCACCCATCACAGCGTAGAATTTTTCGTTTGCAAATCATATCCTCTTAGTCTCGCGGCAATGCAAACTCCCGTGCCGGATCGAGCAGGTACCCGGACGCACCGAGAAGCCCTGGCCGTATGCCGGTATTAACAATTTTCATCGAGTTTGTTTCTTTAGGTTCCGAGGCCGCAGTTAAAAGATATGACGGGGCCACAACACATCAACTATCCCCCACCGCGTTCCCCCGGGCGCTCGCCTATGCCGCTGCGTTCGCCGTCGGCTAGCTGGGACATAGATCCACCGAGCCGTTTCGCCGGAATCACTCAACCGAAAAAGCCCAGGGTCGAAAGCGGAGGTAAAATACTATTCCTTGCACGAATTGTTGATTTAGGTGGCGACATGCGACGAGCGGACCGGGAGGCCTCCTACGACCGATCCGAAAGCGATTAATAACCACATCAACATATTATTTATTGTTTTCCGTTAGATAAATTTGCAGTTCGATAAAAAATTTGCTATAATAACGTTTCGTGTCCTGTGCATCTCGCAAGCGTTACCTTCTGCTATCACACAAAATCTTACATAGCAATACAGGGTAAAATGTCTGGCGATGAATCGGCCGAAGCGGTGCAAAACTCGGCGGAAAATTTGAACCAGCCGGACGTTGATCAACCCAAATCACGATGCCGGCCCGTGCCCAATGGCTTCTTATTCTTTGTGCGTGAATGTTTCGCGGAACACAGTCGGCTTCAGCCCGAGAACGTAATGGACGTGGGTAGTATGGCCAAGCAATTGGCATTGCGCTGGAAGGCTCTACAACCAGAGCTAAAAGCATCCTACGCGTCGAAGGCCAGGGTGCGGGTAGTACACCACAAAGAAGCGGAGAAGCCCGTTCCTGCCGAAACTCTACAGCCTCCACCAAAGCCACCCGGGAAACCGATTCATGTGACGCCGTTTCAAGTATTCGTCAGCCAAATTCAAGAAACTGTTCGGCGAGAGATGCCGCGGTGGACCACCGCCAAGGAATTCATCAAGGAATGTCAAAGCAGATGGGTTGCACTGGAATATCGTGCGCGTCGCGGATATATCGAAATGGCATTGGAAATCAAAAGGAAGCAAGAAATGGAGCGTGAGGAAACGGACGAATGTGAGCCTGCATCATCAAAGGCTGAGGACAAATCTGATTCTCCTCCTATCACTATCTAAGATTGTAAATTTTTATACTCGTGTCTTTGTTGCATGTACTAGATAAATTGCTTGTGATCCTTCTGAAAACATCATTATGTGTCAAAGCTTTCAGGGACATGTTGCAATGGCAGTTGCCCGGGAGATGCACCGTTGTGAAGCCGAGTCTTTTACTAAAGGGGTGGATGTAATTTTGAGCGAAGGGGGATTACCGTATCCGGAAATGCAGCTGCAGCGAAGCTCGTTAGCCTGTTTGCAGTCGCCACGCTTGATGTCAACGAGTATCGCCGCAGCTTTCGCGGCAACCAACTTCATCGGTTGATAGCTCGCTTGGGCAAGCGCGCTGAACTGGTTGGCGACCGGCGGAGATGAGGCGCAACCCATGAAGACGGTGACGGCATCAGCACAGGGTAGCAGCGTTTCATTGGATTCACATGCTAAAGGTTATTTGATTATTTCGTTAAAATGTTTTACGGCCGATTTTCAGGATCACTTTGAGGTTGTGTTCCCCTTGGGTTTAGCTTTTGTAATCAGGCTTGAACATGGCTTCACATAATTGAAATCTGCCTGAACAGCCCCCTGAACGGTCTTTTGACGGTTCAATTCAGCTAGGTTTAATGTGGCTGAAGCTCACTTGGTACTGAAGTTTTTTAGCGTGAAGATATCTAGATAAACTGTAGCTATTTGAGAGGTCGGGTTTTTTAAACGGTACTTTTCAAATAGGCGGGGGGGGGGAGATTTAGGCGGGGGGGCAATCTGCGTATACCCCCTCTGCCTATAGGCCCACTCCCCCCCCCCCCGCCTAAATGATGCCAAAACGTACCCTGATTGACGGCGGCAAAGCTGGCCGTGCACCGGTTCATCGCTTCAATGCTGGTGACGCAATCTCCATCGGCCGTCTCAACGAATCCTAAACTGGGTTTGTTCCTAAATATCGCCCTCATTTCTTTTCCTAATTCTTAAATCTGATTGCTAGATATTTATCTGACCTGTTGGGCAATAGCAGTCGCCAGCATCGCAAACATTAACCGTTTTTGCGCTGCCGGTTCCTGAAAATTTATTGGAAGCTTATTGGGGGCTTTGCCTTGAGCCGCCAAGCACGTAAACTTTTTGACTTGGACGCATTGTTGGGTGGTGGGTAGCCGATTGGTGAGGCAGGCTGATATGATATTACGATCTAGCGCCAACAAAGTTCACATTTAGCGCTAACAGCGCAATCGGCGGTGGCTTGGCTTTTCTGGACGCAGCTGCCATTGTAGGAGCCGCGATCGTCATAACCACAACTGAAATTTTCAGGTTTTTCAGACACAAGATTGGATTTTTTCGGTGCTTTCCCATTATTGGGGGACCATTTTTCTTTCTTTTACCATTTTATTTTTCTAGGATCATATTTTTGAAACGTGAATAGTGGAAGTGTTTCTAAATTTTATTTTACTATTCTGAAGGGTGAAAACCTCACAGATTTTTATCAAAAAATATATTGATTTTCGACCAAAAATTCACGGTCTTTTACCAAACTTTCATTTTTTTGCAAGTTTGCGGATATTTTTTTCTAGTTGAAATATAGTTATATTTTGCTTAAAGGTTATTAAAAGCTACCTATTAATTTGCTAGACATCCAGAATTATACAAAAAAATGTCGGTGATGCCCCCCCCCCCCCGATAATGCTAAAGTCGGACGTCGGAAGTGATTACGGACAAGCAAACCGGCGATGACTGGTGTATTGTCTGCTCGTTGATGCTCAATTTACCGTCAACGCACGAGAATTGCCGCGCCACGCCTGAAAGATATTGCGGAAAAAAAATTGAGACTGCCATCTGTCGAGTAGGCTTCCAGGTTTTTGCACGAGTTAATTAGGTCATCGGCGCCCTTCGGTGAAACTGAAAAAGTCTTTTTTAAGCTTCAAAGGTTTAACCGACTTGTTACAGCACCGGTCAGCCGTTCCTGAAGCTGCTTCATACAGTCTGACGTCATCTGGAAGTAATTCAAAGCTTTGGCTACCCAATCTATAGCGCTGAAAATCGTTCTGGCTATTTTTTCTTACTTGAGCCTTTGGGCGGCACTGTTGGGTGGACGCGTAGAGAACCTCGTCGGTGCCGCACACGCAGTTTTCAGCATTCTAAAAAGCTCGGGGTTCTTCAGGACTTCTTTCAGACCTCTTCGCATCGTTTCACCAGTGTCACGTTCGTCTTCACGCCAAGGCTAAACGTGTCGCCTAAAATAAGATAAGCTGAAATGAGCATTTAGTAATCTTCAGACGATTAGAGGTATACAAACCAGGCGCTCCCGTGATGATGCAGCCCCAGAAGATGCTCACGAAACCGCAATCTGTTGAGACTTGGCTCGTCGGGCATGTTGCAACCGCTGAATTTTTGGTTCTTTCGCATTACCGGGGGACCAACTTTTTTCCTATAAAAACAGTGGACATTTTTCTAAATGAGTTTTCCCACTATGCTTAAACGTGAAAACTTTACAAATTTTTTATGAAGAACTATAAACATATAGATTTTTCCACCAAAAATGGCCAAATTTTGACCACAATTTCAATCTGTTCAAATATTTTAGATAGTTTTTCCAGTGGAAATACGGTTAATTTACTAAAAACACTACCAAAACAGTTCCGATTCAGTTACTAGACATGGATCGACCTTTACAAAAAGGTTCCCCCCCCGATAATGCGAAAGAACCTAGTAATCTATTCCGATACCTAGATTTGCCAGCTGAGCGATCAAAATCAGAACGGACAGCATCGGGGCGAATACGTTGAATGGGTTATCGTTATTCTACCGTGGGCGGCTTCACGTTTCTCCCACCATTCCCCCTCACATATCGCCTGTTTTCCGGGGGAACGCCGAAATTTATTGCCCGCAGACGTGAGCTGAACTATCTTGTTGTGCAGGTCGTCGAATTTTTGAGGAAGCTTTATTGCTGGAGGTTGAAGAGAGGTTATAAGTTATACGTTCAATTTTATAGATGTAACCGGAAATGCGTCGCGTGTTCGTCGCGGGTTGCTGCTCCAGATGAAAACTTCTTGACTACATATAATAAGTTTCCAGATTTTACAGGCAGAACTGCCGATTCATTATCGCTTGATTCGACATAGAGATCAATTTTTTAAAACACGCAGCTCGAAATCGACAAAAAGTTTAGTTCTCGATGTTTTAAAGTAATTTGTTAATAGCCTAACCGTGTAGGCAACAAAGTTAGTTTTTTGCATCAATGTTTCGGTCAAAAATGTTAGTAAAAATCCGATTTTCCGACCAAAATTTCAGATCAAATCGATTAAAAATTATGTTAAAGCCCCATTTTCAGCCACTAGAGAACGTGGTTCCCTGGCAAGAATTCCTTTTTTGTAACTTTTTCCGCCGCATTTTCCAAATTTTCTTTCGTTTCTTTTACTTTGACCCTTTTCGGGTTGCTATTCTTATATTTATTGTATGCCACTAATTGCGCCGCCAGTTTCCGGGGCTTTTATGTAATTTCAATACCCTAAACGCTGACCCATTTTTCGGATTGACACCCGTGGCGTGTAGAGGGTGGGCAGACGGTGTGAGGGTAGAAGGAGGAGATGAGGGCTCAATGGTTGCGCAAGGCAAGAAAAGACAGACAGACACACAACGAACGGTATATTTATTCGGCGGGGGCCAGAGAATGGAAATCGAGGAGGACGAGAGGGCCCAAGGGCCATTCATCCCACAGTGGCCGCGATGACCCAGATGCCCCCCGCCGGGCTCATTGCCCCCCTCTTCTTTTTCTTCTTTTCCCTTTTTTAGGAGTGGCAAAAGAGGGCCCCCCAGTGCTATATTTCTGCAATTTTACCCCTTGACCCATCGGACGGCATCAAAGGCCAATGAAAGGAATTGCGGGGTGCTGAAAGAGGGCCCACAAAAGATTACGGGGCTGGGCACTGGGACGGATTGTAGCAGGGCGTAATTTTGGGTATCGGCATCGATTATTTTAGCAGATGTTTGGTATACTAAATTAATGGATTTACGGTTTTTCCGACAGTTTTCCGGCACCTGGCCCTCACCCTGAAAATTAAAAAAAAACCCAATAGGAAGCTGACTGCAATCTACAAAGCTATTTTCCAGGCCAAGCGAGCTTTCAAATTTACGGGTAGCCAGTGTTTAGTTATAAAACGCTCATCAAAACTTATAAAAAGTTTTACTTTTTGTTCAACATGTTCGAATTTTCAAAAATTTTTTAACATATTTTTGTAACTTTTAGCAATCAAAAACTACGAAAAACTTTATAAAAATACGACTACGTACTATTAACAGGCTTACAGGTACCAAAAATCAGTTCCCCCAGCTAAGAGTGTAGTACCTAAAGTGTATCCTTAAAAGTACACGCTCAGAAAGATATTTTTGCTTTTACCGTTTTAACCTGTATTAAATATAGCACAAATGTTAACGCGTTCGTATTTACGCGCGCGTTCCCGCCGGCATCCCGCCGATTTTTGCGGAAATCCCGTAAAATTGGCGCTAATCGCTGCGCGCAAGGGGTGGGTGGGGGATGTTGCGTGGTAGAGTGTCAACGGCAGATGTGTTGTAATGTGGTTTATGATGACGGATTGTAAGGAGGGGTTAGTGGGGAGGAGGAGGAAGGAGTATTATGCAATAATGGGCCGGACGCCAAGCCGTATTAGAAGTGGGGGAGGAAAGGTCCTTAGAAAGCTCCACAAAATCTTACGGTAAAATGGCCTGAAATTCAGTCCAAAAACTGATTTTCAATTTTCCGATGGTGTTGAAACTTTTTAAGGACCTGGAAAATACAGGGTATCCAGAAAAACCCTCATATCTCGGGTGGGGTAGTCGGATCGTAATAGTTTTTATAGCATTCGAAAGCCCAGAAAACATCGCGGTATTTTTCATTTTGTCGAAATATAATTTTTGCGAAATCTCAATTTGTCGAACTGTTCCTAAATTTCCGAAGTCCGAGGCCGAAAAAGCGTGAGTGTTCAAAAAAAAAAAATACGGAAAACCCGCCGTTTTCTGGGTTTTCGAATTACCTAAAAAAGTATTTAATTCGACTCGCCCATACCGAAATCGTCGACGTTCTTTCGTGACACCCTGTAAGAATTAAAATCAGACCGCAAGCGTTCATAAAATTTCTGAATTAGTATGGAAACCAGGAAATAAGGGAGGTATACCGCAAAATCAACGTTTATAGGTTTTGGAGAGAGATTCTAGTAGGGGGAGGAGGAGATCAAAAAGAGGCCCGCAAACCCTTTCGGGCGAACGATCAATTCTCGTTGAGGCATCTCGGCGTACAAGTATTCAACCGTAATCAACTAATATAAAAAGGAGGGGCTTTAGGGGGCGAAAAATAGAGGCTAAAATAGTTTTTGTCATTTCGCGGGCGCATACAATAAAATTTTCGTAAAATCGTCTCCAGGATAGAACTCTTCTCTGGATTTTGTGGCGGGATAACGGGGGGGGGAGAAAAGTACGCTATAAAATTGTTACTTTTTGGCGATTTTCCTGATTTAAAATTTGTGAAAAAAATTACGTATTTTCAAGATATTTTACGGCTATTATAGCTTACTTTCCTCCCATTAAAAACGGCGGGTATTAGAATTTTTTTTGCTGGTCGTTTCGCGAACATCTCTGGCATCTGAATTTGGTGGTTCCCGTGTTGAACCGTCGTGTGGTTTGACAGCATCGCGAGGCGCGAGAGGAGCATGATCTAAACTTTATTTTCAGCTTTTCCGAAACGCCAAGTCAGAGCTAAAGCCCGTTTTATGCCAATTTTTCCTGGGCCTTCCTGATCCCCTTTAAGTTCAATAAATTTTTATGAACTACCTGTACCTAAAAACCTCGTGAAAACCTATGTAAATGGTGTACAATGCCACCGTCTCTACGGCGTGATAAGCCAATGGTACTGGACTCTTAGCAGAGGGAACTAATTTTTGTTTTCTCCTACATATTCTACCTTTAAATATTAAATACTGCTATATATTTTTATGTTTATACTTTTACCAGCGCTGACCCCCCGCTACGCGGGGGTTCAGCGCTGGCCTCCTCCCCCCCCCTCACAATTAGAATCTTGAATTTGAATGCAAAATTTGGCTGAATTCCCGGTCGGACGGGCAGACGGACATTAGAAATTTATATATAGTAGATAATGTTTTTGCAGCTTTTAATTGCTAGAAAATTACAACAAATATTTTAGAAATTTTTGGAACTCGAAAATTTTGATCTTTTTGGGAATTTTTCATACATTATTGGCCAAAGCCAGAATGCTTCGAAATTTTTTGAGATTTTTATATGTAAAAACTGTGTAAAATGCTTGCAAAATCGTTTAAATTTTGTTATAGGACCGTAGAGGAATACTGGGAAAAATTAGTCCCCCGCTAACAGTCCAGTACCGACCATGTTTAGCAACGCTTGTTTTTCCACCCACAGCTCGCCCGGCCCCCAGCCCCGTCCATAGAGCCTTTTTGGGATTCGAACGCGAATGGGTAGGAGGGGAGGATAAATTAGATGGTGTCGAGGGCGCGGGGTCGCGGCTAGAATTTCCCTTTGTTATGACAGGCGGTGGGAGGGTGGTGGAGACGAGGCCGGGTAATGACCGTGTCGGCCGATGGAGGGAACGAGGGACGGGTCCCCTCCCCTTCTGCCTGCAATGTCCATTGACATAGAGGCCTTCGCGTGTAATTCGGCTATATTTGGCCGCAAAAAAGACCGGGCAGCCAGTGGTGTGCTTTGTTCATAACCACGCCAGTAAGCCATGGTAGTGCGCTGAACCCAAAGCCAACTTATTGGAGGGAAAACGGGACATTTTCCTATTAAACCAGTTACACATAGCTATAAATTACGAAGCATTTTTCGCTATTCTTTTGATCAAATAACTTTTAAAACCAACATAGAAAGAGGTTTCTAGATGTAAATTTCGGCCAAAATCGATGGTTTAGGTAGGAAAAACGATTTTGTCCCTTAATAAAAAATTATAGAATTTTTGTGTACAATAATGGCGTACTTTTACAAAACCCAGGTATTGTGCTCAATCCAAATCAGACGCGCCAACCGCCGTCACCAAGCCGTTCAGAGCACATCTTTATATATCGACTACACGAGGTTACGGATGCCTGGAATGGGGGACAAGAACAATTTGACAACATTTACAAATCACGTATATACTGGGTAATACTACAGGCGAAGAGATTAGTCATTGGTCACAGATTTGAAATGCGCGGCGTATGAGGACAGAAGATGCAGAGGCAGGATAAGGGGGGGGGTGGGGGATTTCGGGAGGGGGCGAGGCTTCTCAGCGCGTACACGTCTATTTGTGGAAAGCTACAGGTTCACACTCGATAATATGTAAAATACTCTCTGGGGCGGGTGATGCACAAAATACAACGTGTGTGGGATGTCGGAGAGAGAGGGTACCAGAGCGGTGTGGTCACTTGTATATAGATATCTCGCAAATAAAATTTCGGTGAATAGACATGTGTGCTTCTGGGGGAGAGAGAGAGAGGGGTGCGGGTGGGTGATGGTGACTATTTGTGTGGCGACGACGTGGACCCTCTAATAAAGCCATACAAGGAGAAAAAGCTAATCTTCACAGATTTGAGGCCGGTAGCAGAGCACATTAGGGTTAGGGAGAGGTTAGATAAAACTCTTCTCAAAATACACGCATATGATAAATCCGTTTCCATGATGCGACAGTGAGTGTTTGGGAGACTGGGGGTTAAAGTATGGGAAAATGGGCTACACCAATGCCACGCGAAAAGTTGAAAATAGAAGGAAGGGTAGTGTTTGATGGGGCATTGGCATAGGGTGGGGGGTATCGTATTCTAAAGGAGTGCACAAGTCTTCGGACGAGGAGGCAGATGGGACGATAGAATCGCGGCGACAACAACTTCACGACGGCTCGCGTTGACACCTACACCACGAAATTACGACAGCGTTACTGTAACCGGAAAATTGGGAGCGACCACAGACGAAATACGGGATATTTGACCCAGTTGCATTTCACCTAATATTTAACTAACCGAAAAATCCAAGAAAACTCTCTGGGTTTTTTCGGAAACTTGCAACTCGATGGGATTTGGCGAGACGAGCATAGACCTTTACTCCAAATAAATGTGTAAAATACTCACCAATAAAATTCTCATTGCGAGATGCCCGAGGAGTAGGCGGTGTGAGCATCGAACGGGGCCGCAGCGGCGGCAAGTCCGGAGCAACGGCTGGCCATCGGGTATTCCTTGGGCGTGTCCAATTCGGACCAGATCGACGACATCAGATGATAAGAGTCGACGGAGAGGCTAGAAAACAAGATAATCCAAGCTACAAAATTTTTTCTACCTTGGGGGCGAATCACCGAGTCCCTCGTCGCGCTGGGTGACGAAGGAGGGCAGCGGCTCTTCGTTGGTCATGTTTGCGGCGACAGGGGGCCAGGTGGGACGGGTCTTGTATCCGTTCGTCGATAGGGAGAGACTGCCAAGAGCCTGCTGCACCGAGCCAATGTTTTGGCCGAAAAGGCCAGGAGCCTGGTTTTCGGAGTCTAAAAAAAAGAATATAATAAAGTTACCGCGTGTAGGACTTGTATTCACAAAGATAGGGCCTTTATAAAATCCTCACCAAAATAGGCGCTGCTCCACTGACGGTATTGCTGCGATGCGTTGCCACCAAAGGTGTTGTTGCCGAGGGCGGATTGCATGTTCGGGGGCTGGGGAGCTGCGGAAAACGGCGAGGAGGCACCCAACATCTTGTTGGGACCGTAAGGCCCGATGGCGACAGAGAGTTGTTGTGAATGCGGGTTCTGTGGCATCATCATTGGCATCTGGAAAAGAATATTAAGATTTACATCTTCAACAGCACGCACAAATAAGAATTCTGACAAAATTTCCGCATCAAGGACAAATAATTTTGCAACTAACCATGCTGCGATTCCCGAAATACTCCTGCTGCTGTTGCTGTCGGCTGAAGTCGTGGGAATTGATTTCCTGACGGCGTAGGGCCGATGTGGCGGCCAGGCTACCGTAGCTTGACCGGGCGGCGACAGAGGCGGCAGCTGACAGAGACGAGTAGCCGATCGATGGGTTGGTGGTATTCTGAACAAAAACGTTAGGACCGTAAAACGGGCAAACCTGAAGCTCATTGTAGTTGGAGAGTGGAGCATGGGGGTCGGTGATTGGCATGTTGCCAGTGCGCTGATAAATGTGCTGCTCAATCTCCTTGCGGGCAGCCTCAACATTTTGTGGCAGGCCGGTAACCTGAAATTTTTTATAGAGGGTTAAAAGTTCTTAGCTTAGTTGCGATGAAATAAACCTTCTAGTTTGATAAATCAGATATTATATTACATAAACAAAACTATTCAACGATAGCTCTGCTCTGCTTATAAAATAAATATTATACTTCATAAACTAGTGTTTACTCGCATAATCTATATTATAAATACCTCAAAAATCGGCTCTCGTTCACGGCTGGGTGTGATGATGTAGGTGTGGGTGTCTTGTTGAATGCGCTTGATGGTGGCTCCCTTCGGACCCACTACCAGACCGACGACTCGAAGAGGGACACGGACGTATGCTGTGACGTGGCCAGGAGCGGGTGCACCGCCTAAAAAACCAGGGTAAATGGCGACAGGGTCTAATTGGGTACCTTGTGAGTGACGTCGACTGGCGCGGATCTGGGTAAAGTGCTCGGCGGCGCATTCGATCTCTCGTTTCGCCTCGATCACATCTTCTGAGCGACCAGTGATCTGAAGGAGGAGTTATTGCCATAATGTAGAATCTTCATAATCAAATTCGAATCTGTACAACACCGAATTTCCAGAATTTTCATTCAGCATTTTGAAATTGGCAGTATTTCGATAAACCCCGAGAAAGCTGATAAGATATTGAAGTAGATATTACCATGAACACTGGCTCCTCGCCGCGCACTGGTGTTTTGATATAGGTGTTGGTCTTCGCCCGCAGCGCCTTGATCTTGCATCCTGGAAAAATAAGAAATTTGTTTATTTCTCTCCGGTTTTTTTTTGCTGACCCCGGAAAATCGAACTCTGCCAACAACCCCCTGGTTTCGTTCATAGTTTCGTGTAAAAAAACGGACTACCGATCTATTGCTTTTTTCTGTTTACACGCTGCCCGATTTCTACTGCCCAATACCCCCTTCCCATAAAGAACCCGGCCACTTTGGACCTGCTCTTTTCAAAGTATCCCTCGACATGGCCAATTTTCACTCGCCCCAAAATTGCGGACGGCTCTTTGAAAAGGCGACGAAGAAGAGGGGGCTGTGGATCGGTAGGGGAAGGCAAAGGGCCGGGCAGCCGGCTGGGCAAGGCCGACCACTCTGGCGAAAAGAGCGTGGGGATGGGCGAGAGTCAGCGTGCCCCTGTGCAGAGAGGCAGCGGAGGATGTGCCAATTTTAAGGGGCGACAAAGCGGAAACTCGGCCACCGCCCCCCGAACGTCACCGGCATCTCAAAAAGACAACTGGGTTTGGGGCGCGGGAAAAGAGTAGCCTAATCACATGTTTATGGCTTTTCAATAAAGCTGATTAGTTAGGAAGAAACGGAAAATTAGGGTTGTATTCCAAGGAACAGAAACTACCTAATTTGCAGGGCCTGAAAACCTATGAGGCATGAAATTCTAAGCAATTAAAAATCTTTAAATTTTCCAAGATTGCTGGACAATTACATTGCCCGAGAAAAGTGCCTCAAAGTTAGAATTCTCGAAAAAGGTGCAAAAGTGGTCCTTCATATGATAGTTCATCCGTTTACAAAAGGGCTGGCTCAGGTTCCAAACGCTTTTAAAGTAGCTATCGCGCATTTACAAAGTCCGTAGACCTGAAAAAATTAAGGCTATTTCTATTCGGACAACAGGTCGCCGCAACACATCTTGGAAATTATGAAAAATCTTCACTCTACTCCACGTACAAAATTCATGACCATGAGAGTTTTGTCTTATTAATTCCGGGTTAATCCCGTGCTTCGTATTTAGGAAGAGCTATTTTTCCACAGAATCTCGAAATTCCGAAGCTCGATGTTATTCTTGGGGCTCCTCTTGGCCCGAATTTTACCCCAGCCCCTCCACGGGATTAATACCAAAGTTTTTCGGCGCCTAAAAACGTCACAGAGCCCGTTGCCGCTCATCAGGACGAGGCCGCTGCTGCGGAGGGGTCGCGGGGGAATGGCCGTTGCCCCCAAAAAAAATACACGGCCGCTGACGGCAAACAGCTGAGTGGACCGAAGGAACCGCGGGGGCGCCGAGAGCGCAGACGGGCCGAGCGCGGCAGAGAGGCAGGGTGGGAAGAGCGGGCCGCGAGCCGGCAAGCTCACTTCACCGCTTCTTTTCGGGAATTCTCGACGAGGGATCGCCCAAGAAAACAACGTGATACGTGCGTTATGGGGCGCTCGGAATCAATGGCCAAATTGGGAAATGATTGCAAGCCCCGGGACATGATGATTTGGGGAATTCGATAAAAACAAAGCTACCGTACCCTGACGGCCCACAATCTCGGCGACATGCTCGCTGCTGGGGACTTCGACGGTCTCGGTGATGGTGCGGGCGTTCAGCATAGACTTCATCCCGTTTCCGAATGCCGCCGCCAAGTCGTCATCACCCGTTTGCGAAGGAGAGGTCGACGAGTCGTCCGAGCCGCCAACCTAAACACAAAGGTTAAAAAGCGGAAGAGCTGAAAATATTCGCCAAGTGGCTGAAAAACAGCACACAGGGGGCCAGGGCGAGAGCGGGGCAAGAAATCACCTCGTAAAACCAGGATCCCGGCAGTTGTGGCAGCTGCAGCATGGAGAGCGCTGCGATGGTGGGCCCGTGTTCCTCCTTCATCCTGCAAAAAGGGAAAGTCTAGGAGAGGTGTTAAAGTGAAAAGGCGTGAGGAGAATGAAAGGAAGGGCGCTAACAAATTAATCATGGAGGCGATGAGATAAGAGCGGGAAACTGTAAAGCAAGGTCGTGAGAATCGATTCGAAGGAAAGACAGCACCCATAGCAAAGCCTCTAACGGTGTTTTCCCCCCAAAAAGTTCTCGGATCACTAAATCGGGGGTCCGGAACAGCGGGAGACGAAAACAGGTGATAGGGAGCTGCGTGTGTGTATGTAGGTATGAGCGGGAAATGAGATAAAGTCGACCACAATTCGTGAGCGTATCGATTCCCCAGGGGGCCAGAGAAGCATTCGATGAGTGTTTTTGCGGGCCGGTCACTCTGTATGCTCCCCGTATTCATAGCCAAGGAGGGGGGATGGGGGGTTGGTGGTGGTGGGGCCGTGGTGGGGGGAGTTGTTGTTCTCGAAAAAGTGGGCAAATAGGATCCCCTTTGCCCGAGCGAGTCGCCACCCTGAACAAGAGAATACGCGAGGCGCCGCGGCCGAGGGGGCCGCAGAAAAAAAAACTGCCCGTGGTCAGTGGGGGCATCGATTTGGGCGAGTTCGGGGGCCGAGGCCGAGCATCTTCAGAGCCGGCCATATAATTTGGCCCATTTCCTCCTGGGTTTGCGGGCTGGGCAGACCGTTGGTGAAAATGGGTGGCCTTTAGAGGGGAGGACGTGGAGAGAAGGGGGGTGCCTCCCAATTATCCTCGCGCACAAGAATCAATTTTGGGGGGAATGCCCCGGACAAATACGTCAATCTCCAGTGGTCAGTGTTGCGGTCGATAGACAAAGTACACTTGAATCGATTTGGGACGTCAAAAGAGTATCCTGGAATTAGTAGAAAAGGGCCTCCTGAAAAACTTGGAAAAGAAGCTAGATACAATTTAATTTTTCATTTTCAAAGCCTGGGCCAACGTCAGGAGAATGTTTAGGTCATCAGCAGAAGCTTGAGGAACCGAAGTTAGCTCATCGAAGCCCAAGCAAAGTACCTGCAATTTGAAGAGTATCAGAAACTCAACATTTCTGAATCTTTTCCCTTTCGACGAAAGTGTGAAAAAGCGGGCGATTGGACAGGAAGAGGGCTGGAAAGCTGAGCGAACGACTCCCCATAAAAGACCCACCCCACGGGCTGATAAAAAACAAGGGCTGCCCGCCCGTGCCGAGGCGGCAACGAAAAACAAACAAAAATTATGAAACGCGCCCCCAAGGCTATGATAAACTGGGATTCGCCGGATTGGGTGAAATGGGCAGCATTCGAGCCCAATCCTCTATGTAGGGCGGGAAGTTGGATCGCGTGTCTCTGAAACATATCGCTCCATCCGAGTTACGACTCTAGCTGGTGGTTGAATCTCCAGTTGGAGATTGGGGGAGGGGGAGGGCCGTATTGTCTAATCGCAGCGGGCCCCCGGCAGCCCCCATGGGACCGAGAGATTTCGGGGTGATAGTTACTTGTGGTGCGGTTGGGCGGAGGGCGAAAAGAATTATTGGCCGGGGCCGTTGTTTTGGGGCTGGCGGCGTTGCAGTAGCAGTGCGAAAGGGTTGCACAAGTAATTCCTGGCTAGCGAATTGCAAGATTCCCGACCAGAGTACGGAGCTGAACGTGATGTAACAGGAATGAAGTTGCCACGAAATTCATCGAATATGCTAGTACTAGACTGTTAGTGGGGGGGGGGGTGTTTAGCGGGAGAGCTTGAAAGAACTTTGGCCTATCGCTTCCTTGGGGGCCTAGTAAGGAAAGACACCCCATCTATCTAGCTTTTCAGCAGGATTTAAATATAGAAATTTCATAAAAAAATATTAGTTTCCACGAAACGTTCGATTTGGTGAAAAATTTATGAAAATGGTCAGAAATTTCAATTTTTTAGCTTTTTAAGATTTTTGACGGATTTTCTTGTAATCAACAGCCCTTTAAACCACTAGAAAACTTTCTAAAACTCAAATTCTGCTTGGTAACTATCGACTAGATTGCTCCCCCTGCTAACAGCTCAGAACCGCTTGCGGAGCAAAGCACGATGCTAGACGTGACGCAACAAGGTTCCTGCCACCACGAAAATTTTCGAAAAATGCCTACGTATCAGATAAAAAAGCCTAGCGTTGCGAGCAGCAACTGTGCCAATTGTTGGAAGGAACCACACACCCACAAAGCTGCTGGAGCCACCTTGAATAATTTTCTGGAGGAAGCTAGTCCGGCTTGGCGTGGCCCACCCATTAACTGAAAGGTTAGAGACGGGGGTGCCCCGGACAATAGCGGGGGCCAGAATATAATACGACTTGTGTGTGTGCATGAAGCCCGGTCTGTTTGCGCCTAGCACTGGGGGGTAGAGGGCGACGGGGTGTGCGATTCACAGCACGCCGTCGCCGTGCCCCTTCGCCCCGCTCAGGTCTCGCCCTACCCCCTCCATCTGTCGCATCTTTGCCTACCAAAACATTCGATCGGGGGGCCCTCCCCAAGTGAGCAGGAAGTGCGCACACACACAGACACTCGTACCCTATACGATCGTGCTGCGGAAATAGCAGTAGTAAACAGTTTCGTTTAGCCATCAAGGTAACATCTAAAAAAATTTAGAGCGCCGTCGGGGGTTTAAAAATATACATACAACTGCATAGCAACATACGCTTTTTGAAAATTATACAATTCATACGAAAAATTGCTCACTTGAGACGTTTTTCGCAATAAAATCCCTAACCTTTTTGAGAAATAGCTTTCCGCAAAATCAGAAAAAAATAATTGAGCAGCGAAAAATCTGCGTCAGATAAGTAATTTTAACCCCCACTACACTCAAAAACGCCTCCTTATCAGCCTAAAGGGAAAATTCTACAAAATGAAAAACATTAGCCTTATGTCGTCGCGGCTCGGATTCAGTGAAGCGGGGCAGCAGCGGAAGGAAGGTGATTTGGCCGGTGTTTTTAGGTGGCAAGGGAGAACATACACAGGGTCCAGATGTGGCAAAAGCCGTGTTGACGCACAGGGCCTTCTTTTTGTGATCAGTAGTTGTATTAGAGAGGAGGGGCTACTGGTCAAAACTAAAAAAATGACGACTCTCACAGCGTGTCGCCGAATTCAAAGGGTGCGGATAGGGGGGAGGGGGGCATAAAGCGCTCGGGGGCCATAAAATTAGCATTGCGCGAGTGAGGCGGAGGGGATCAGATGAAGGGGTAGGGACTCTGGTGGTGAGAAGGGGCCGATGGCAACAGCCGGAATGGCCGAGTGACAGCAGGGGCACAGCGGGTTGACAGAGTGCGCGCGCTCCACGCCGGGCGCAGATCTGCCCCGATATCGCATGTGCGTGAATTGTGCACGATTGCGACGTGCGCCGGGGCCTATTCTGATTTTTGGGTTTAAAAAATCAAGTAAAAGATCCTGAAATCAGTTATCTAAATAAATACGAAAGCCGAAAAAGGTATCAAATCTTCAAATAGTTTACCCTTAAAATTGCAAGGATTGAATCATTTTTTAATTTTTTATTTGATACCTTATCTCAACAGCTGCCAAATTCCCCTGTTTTGACGCCTTATTTCAGATTTTGCTACTTTATTTCAGTTTTCATACCTTATGGAATTTGATACCGCTTTTAATTTGATACCCTAGTTCCGAATTTTAGACCTTTATTCGGCTGCGACCCAGTAAAATACCTCAAATCAGCATAAATCGCGTGCGCATGGCTTGAGGCGCGTAAATGGCGTGTGGTCGTGGATGCACGCGCGGCTCGCTCGCTCACCAGCTCTGGTTGTGTGGATTAGGAGATGCGCCCCCCGAATGGGCGATGGCCGACCACCAAATGGGGTTCGTGGGAGAACTGGGCGGGTGGGGCACACGACGGCTTCATCCACACGCCCTTCATACCACCAACGTGTGGAATATTCATGCGCGCAGAAGGGTCGGCCGGGGATAGTGCATGCCCCGCTTTCGGGGGATGCGGAAATCCAGTGGGGGTATGGGAAATAAAACAAAACCAACGGAAAGGTTTCCAAAAAAATTTTTGATAAAATGTGGAAAGTATTTTTTCTGGTTCTGATTCGTTAGCAGGGGGGAGGAGAAGCTAATCTCCTTCTCCGCCTAATAGTGATAACACCTAAACCACCATATGGTTTTTTGGCAACTTCTGAATATTAAAAAGCTATAAAAGTTTCTAAGAATTACAAAATATATCAAAAAATTAATTTCTGGGATGCTTTCTATTCTCAAATCTATTGCTTGTTAAACTGCCCTATTTTATGTCAAAAATCACGTAAAATGTTACTAAAATAGCTTCCGTTTCATCGTAGCTAGCCTACGGAAAAATAGAAAAATTTTATGTCCCGCCGCTAACGAACCAGCACATTTTTTTTCTAGACACCCCTCCCAATGTCTCATTTACCCCCAAAAATCGGCAAACCCAACGGACTGACCACGTCACCCGGCACCGGGGCCATCCGGGTGAATCGCGTTGACGCCTAATCAAACATCTTAGCGGATATACTCGGATGGGGGGACCCCGGGGGTGAAGGCGAGGGAGAGCTACATTGCACGCCGCGCGCCACTGCACATATTTGCTACGCATGGTCACCTCGTCGCGACGAGGGGGGAGACTTGTCGCTTGGGCGGATAAAGGAGACGACTCGGACCATTATACGCGCCCACCTTAGTCAAACGTACACAAGAACGCAATCTAGAAATTATGGCGGGTTAGGGCGGCTTCGATCTTTCTGGCGGCGAGATCCCATTATCCTTGGGGTTGGCAGCTGGGCCGAAAAATTCAGATGGGCCACAAGAGCCGACAAAATTAAAGGGGTCCCAGCGATTGGCCTTCGTTTTTCATAAATGACTATGGGTTTAGCGCTAGACGGTTAGTTAGATGGACAGAGAGCAGGAAACCAGCTATGGAAACTAGAAAACCTTTTTCAATGAATCAAGTCAAGGAAATCGAGCAGGAAACCAAAAATAGAACCAGGAACCCCTTTGAAAACTAATAAACACCTTTTCAATCAAACGAGGCCAAAGCAATCATCAAAAGGAGAAGCTGAGTGTCTAAAATGCTTCTAGAATAATGAGAATTCTCATTCGAATTATATGGTTTTACCACTAGTTCCCGGTTAGTTTAAGTAATATGAAGCAATCAGCCTTAGAAAACCTATAAAACCTTTTCCATAAAAACAAGTAGATCAAATCAATCAAGGGGAGTTTTGACAACTACCTCAAGAGCTTCTCCTTCGCAGCTAGCTAAGAAATCTCGGGCGACCGAACGCGAAGGCGGGAATCGCTAGCTAGTGCGTGTGACTGTTTGGGGAAGCCCTTCCCTGCTCGGCCGGTCGCGACGTATGGCTGGATGTTGGGGGTAGGGGGGGGGGATGTGTCGACCCTGCGAGCAGTGCGGGTAGGCGCAAAGTACCCGCAAACCGTCGTCTCTAGTGAAGGGGGCACCCGACGGGGAGGAGTCCCGGGCGTTGTGAAAACTGAATAATGAAAAAAGCGCGAGTTCCGTGCCGAGCCCGCAGCCAAGGTCGCGTCGAACCAGCAGGCGAGCGCAGCGCACTGTATGTGCCCCGGGTTTCGGCGCTAAAAAGTAGTGAGCCGCAGGATTTGAGGGGTTGCGTGGGTGGGTGGAGGGTGAGCGTACGGGATCATTGAGCCAAAAAGGGTGAAACCGAGATTGAATCTAAGACATTGAAAAAATAAGTAAAAGTTAGTCCAAAAATCCCAACTATTGTTAGCTAGCGTTATCTATTGCAAGAAGCGCATAAAAAAGGCTTTCCGGAGGATTCCGTCGTTTGCGTACGGCGCGATTCTATGGACACTGTAGCGGTGATAGGTGTGTATCGGATCTGGAAAAATTCTGAGGTTTTCAATATTATTTATCTCTTTAAAGATTTTGTAAGCTTCTTCAAACTGAATTTTTCTTGAAAATTTGTAGTTTTTCACCAAGAAAGAGCTATATTTTTTCTTTTGGAGAGATAGCTATTCCAGGATTCTCACAATAGTTCCTCCTTCCCCCCAATTTGGGCCATCCCGGTTCCCCATTAGCGTTGATGAAGCGAAAGGTCAGGCCAAGTGACTTGCTGTCATCGTGTTTCTTTGTTCCGCGCATCCCCTCCGGCGGCCAACTCCCCCACCATTCGCCCTTCGTTGTAAGGCCACTTCTATTACAAATGCGCCGACGGACCGAGCGGACTGCCCCACACACACATACACGCAGCGAGCAATGCGCAAAAAAACGGATGCGCGCCAAAAAGTGCCCTCGTGCTGTCACTTTTCGAGTCGTGCTGGGTGCAGGCTGCGGGGAAAATCGAGAAATTTTGGGGATTGTGAAGGTTAGAGGTGGCAAAGGTGGCCCTAGGGCTGGGAATATTGACCTACAAGCCGGGGGAATGGCCTTAGGGGGTTGGGCGGTGTTGTTTTGCTTTTTCTATAGCTGAGCAAGCCGTGAGCTAGGATTTGAGGACCCGGAGGGTTTTAAAAAACACTTGGTTGGGTTAGTTGTAGCTGGCTTTTGAAAGATCTAATTGTAACAGGCGGCTGGGGCTAATGGCAGCTTTGTAAATAGGTATTTGACGTTGCGGCCTATTTTCCTTATTCTCTGAAATAGTTTTGAAATTGAAATTTGAACTGTTTGGTGCAGAAATTCAACAAGTTCAGAGTTTCCGTCGGCGTTAATACATTTGGCGTCTAGAATAAAACATAGAATTTGAAATATGTAGATAAATGAAAAATTTCTATGTTTATTTCAAACTATATTTTATGTCACCGATTTTTAGTTTTCTGTTTTCACGATGAAACAGAAAAATTGCATCCTGGGCTAGATGGAATTTTTTGGCGGTTACCGTAAGACATAGCTTTGTCTAATAAAGGTCCTCAAAAACTTTAATCTTTTGTTTAGGCATGTTCTAGGGTCGATTTTTTTATACAAAAAGCTTTAGGTTTCATAGGATTATGAGTTTGATTTTGAAAACTTGAAAATTCAGATCTAGGGCTATTTTTAAATTTTCTCCAAAGCCACCTGTTGATTGATAATAAAAATAGAAGGTAATAGAAGCAATGAAGTAATGTATCCCAGATAGATGAAGGTATATTTGAATGAAGGGAATACTCGATGCAAGTCGAACGAAGTGAAGGGGTTGTGGGATGGGGGGAAGGCGACCCCCTAGGGGGGATCCATTCTACAAACACCCGGGCCGGCCCTTCGCCAGTGAGAGAGGGGCGGGGATAAGGGGTTGAGAAAAGAGAGCAAGAGGACGAGGAGGAGGAGTGGCCGAAGGGGGGGGGGTTGGACCGACGGCCAGCCATAGAATGCCAAATGGTGGCAGATGGCCGTCCAGACCCTGACCCCTGATTCTAATTGAGCCGACGAACGGGGGGAGGAAGAGGAGGAGGGGATGGTGGCCACAACCAAGGGCCCACACTGCTCACCCGCTAAGTCTACTTTGAGAGGAGGCGTATCTTTCCTAGATGGTCACTGCTGGGTTGCCGCGGGGTTTGGGAGTAGGATTTGAGTTTGAAAAAGACAGTTGATGTTTTTTTCTAGAATCTAGATGATACCTGCTCGGTTGCCTTGGGTAAAATTTGATCGCAGGTTTTAGAGACAGTTTGACAAGGAGAATTTCCTAGATAATTTTCTTCAGGTTTTTGGGCTGGATACATTTGTGCGCCTGGATAAAGTATTTATAGAGAAAACGACCGGGTGATTTTCGAGAATTGTCACAGCTAGTTTGCCCGGGGGCTATAACTGGGATTCTTACACTTCCTAGCTTCTTCAACCAATTAAATTAATGCAGCAAATCAATAGAAATAAAGCAATTCGATCAATGAAGATTTGAAATAACGCTTTTATAGGCGACGTCAAAAACGCAAAAAACAGTCAGCTAGCCGAGATTCTTTAGGACTCGTCAATGCCATAAAAGAGGACCAGCAGTGATGGTTAGGGAAATTTAAAAATTTCAAATTTCAAAAACTGACAGGCCAGCAGAGATTGACAAAGATTTAAACCGCTAAAGATGATGAATCGCACTCGTCCAAGATTATCACATCCAGATACCTACAGTAATACCTTGTAATCCCTTCGCGCCAATCCCCCCTCCTCTCACGTCCGTTTATCTGATGGCCGTCGAGGCGCCAGATCGGCGTGTCACAATATCTCCAGTCAATCGCCTAATTGTCCCCCCAACTGCTGCTCCGCAAATCGACCTCTCAATTAACACACCTGTTTGCCCGGTCTACCATGAGAAATGATCGAACGATCGGTGGATAGTGCGGGATTTCCACAAATGGTCTCTGCTAGTTTTCCCGGACCTAGATTGAAAAGGAAACGAGCAGAGACCATTTAGGAAAGAGTTGGCCGTCCTATTTTTTTCAAACTGCAACTCTAATCTTACAGTCCTGCTAGCAGAATTATTCCAAATCGTCACTTAATTTAATTGTTTGATTTCTTTGTCACATTATTTTAATTCATTAAAGGGGCTAGGAAGTGGAAGAATCTCTCTATCCTTGGCTAGGTGTCGACAGCTACGCATCCCTCCAAATGACACACAGGCAGGGATTTCGTTTGACAAGAATCAATCGAATTGGTTAGAGATTACCCAGTGTCATTTGGAGCGATACGTAGCTTTCGATACCTAGTCGGCTTTGAGGGTCGATCCAGACAGTTTTTAGTATATTTCAGGTGTCTTGGACGGTTTTCGGTAGTTTTTTCACCACTTTTAACGGAGTTTTCCGTGTTTCGTTAGCCCGAAAGTGTC
The DNA here is from genome assembly GCA_958295435.1 of Mesorhabditis spiculigera. Classification (NCBI taxonomy): domain Eukaryota; kingdom Metazoa; phylum Nematoda; class Chromadorea; order Rhabditida; family Rhabditidae; genus Mesorhabditis; species Mesorhabditis spiculigera. Next base: position 2,103,925 of record CATQJA010002653.1, read on the forward strand.
ATTTGGAGCATACGTAGCTTTCGACACCTAGCGGACTGCCAGGGTAGGTTTTGACAGTTTTTCTAGTATATTTAAGGTGTTTACGTTGGTTTTTCGGTAATTTTTCATCATTTTCAATGGAATTTTCGCGCTGTCTTCCCTTTAGCCAGCAAGTGTAATTTGAAGGCTTACGTAGCTGTAGATACCTTTCTCTTTTCTTTTCATCTATCGAAAAATAGTCTCTCGATACCTTTCAATGGGCTTTTTTCCATTCTATCGGTTTTTAGTAATGTAAGGTGTTTTGGTTAGTTTTTTGGTAGATTTATTACTATTTTAATGCATTTTTCGCGCGGTCATTCCCCTTTAGCCCCTTCTAGCCCCTTGTTTTTCTGCAAATTTTTTTGTGGCGTGTTGTGGCCCCCCGGGGACCCTGTGGGGTGTGTGCAGATTGAACATTGGCGACTGGAAGGGGGGCCGCGCAATGGGCCATAACTCGACTTTTATTCGTCTTTGTGGAGAACTGCTCGCCTGCGCGGATATGGTGTGCTCTGCGGGCCCGGCCATTTTATATGGAGGGCAGCCGGTAGTGGATGGTTGAGCGAGAGAGAGGAAAGGGAAGAGAAAGGACCGGCTGTGGCGGACGAGGGGGCACTTATTCCGGTGGCGAACACCTGCCCCAGGCTACGTCCCCCCAACCCTGTGGTCGGCCCGAATTTGCATTCCGCTCGACGACTGTCGACGGATAGGGGCTAATGGGCTAGGCGGCCCTCTCCCCTCTGCACGCCAATCATCCATCCCAACCAACCAACCGTCGGCTCTCTCTCTCTCTCTCTCTCTCTCTCTCTCTCAACCGCCCAATCGACCCGTAAAATTTTTGGGAGGTTGTAAATGGGGCACAGTGCCTGGCTAATTACAGCCCCGGGGCCCAAATGGAGACATCTTGCGTAAAATTGAAAATACACGCGGAAAATTGAAAACACACGTCACCAAAATTTCAAGTACATAGCTGGGCGGACTAGCAGTGATTTTTTAGGAAGATTCGCATATATTTTCCTTTTTTTAAAACCGTACACGCGATGTAAATCGCGGTAAAACGCAAAAAATGCTGCAGGCGATCTAGCAGAGACCTTTTCGGAAAATTGGTGCAGAAGATTGTCTACATAATTTCAAATCGTAAATTCCGCACACGCCAGGCAAATCGCTGCAGAATCGCTAAAATGTCTCTTAGCGGGGCGGACTAGCAGAGATTTTTTCATTTTCTAGGACGGGAATAACCGTACACGCTAGATAAAGCGGGAGGACTCCTATGTACACACGGTTACTGCGTACATAGGTGTCCGTCGTACGGGGATTCACCTCGCGTGTTCGAATTTTCGTGCAAAATTTGTGAAATTTATCGTAAAAATTAATGAAATGGCTCAAAATCCCGGGTCCGGCGGGGTATTTTTCAAAATCTCAAAAAATGGCTTTTTTTTCCCGGTGGCCCCGAAAATCGGTGCGCACCTCCGCGGCGCTGTTGTGGTCAAAATTCAAAAGTGAGAACAGCTGCTGCGGGTTGGCAGACAACGAGACAGTTATCCACCCTGCCTGCACCCCATACGGATGGGTCAAGTGAAAAATCGGGGGCAGATTTCGGCGAGGTCTAGCCGCCAGCCCTCCATTTATCCATTCTCACAAGCCAAGGTCGGCGATTTGCGGGGTGGTAGAAGAAGGAGGAGGAGGAAGAGGAAGATGGGGAGCACGAGGGGGTATATATATTGTTTTAAGATTTTTTGGTTTTTCTAAACTCGGCAAAAAGGTTCGAATTTTACACAGGTAATTTGTTCTTTTCTCTTTCTCTCTCTATGTCTTTCTCTCTCGCTCTCTCTCACTCTCTCTCTGCCTCGAGCCGCAACGCGACTGCAACGGTACGCTGCCGATCTCGGGGGATTTCCCAGATTTTCCCAAAAAATCTCTGCCAGCACGCCCATTTCTCTTCATTCTTCGTCCCAACAAAATCCAAGGTCGCCGCGGGGGATGGGTGATGCACAGGATATAGTAAAGCCCCCCGAAGGGAATCGACCGACCGTCAGAACCGGTTTTTGACGCCTCATTCTTCTTCTTCTTTTGCTGTACCCTGCGGGGTCCTTGAGTACGTGGTAAATGTTCAAATCGAAGGGCCGGACACTCAAAATCCGCCCGTCACCAGCGTTTATGGAGGGAAAAAGGGGGCATGGCGGTATGATGTTCATCCATAGACTTTTGAGACAGACAGACAGAGAGCGGCCAGCGAGAAAGAGAGAGCGAGAGAGAGAGAGAGAGAGAGAGAGAGAGAGAGAAGGAGAGAGCGACCGGGAGAGAGCGAGCGGGAGAGAGAGACAGAGAGAGAGAGTGAGCGAGAGAGCGAGCGGGAGAGAGCGAGCGGGAGAGAGAGAATTGGTATTGCTTCCTTGGATGAGGCAAGCTAGCAGAGATCTTTTAGGAGCCCATCTACCTACGGTAGTACGATTCATGACCCCCAAAAAATAAGCGGCGGCGAGGGATTGGCTTTTCAGGGGCATCAGCAGCCGCAGCGTGCCCCCACGACATTATACACCCCCAGACCCCCACCAACAATTCATTTCCTGGCCTCACAGGGAAGGAGACCCGAAAACAACCCACAAGAGAGGACCCCGAATATGGCCCTGTGGCCCAAACACTAATCACACATATATATACTAGAGGAGAGAGAGAGAGGGCGAGAAAGAGAGCGAGAAAGAGAGAGAGAGACCTGTTGACCAATAGAACCGAAAGGAGCGGATTCCGAATAACAACTATCGCCTGGCCAACGACAGTACGACGACGCCGCCCGCCTGGCTATTATTGCTATTGTTGGTGGAGAGCGGATCATGGGGGTATCTCTACAATCTGGTGATACGATTCCTTAAGTGCCTCTGCTAGCCTGCCATGCTCAAATCCCTAGAAAATGCGCAAGTTGGCGGTAAAATATCACCAGGAAAATACGTAAAACCCGTCCTTTACCTTCCTTCGTATTACGACTGAGCTACATCTTGAGCGAGGTTGAGCTTAGGCTTAAGCTAGGCTTAATTAACCGTAGGCTTCGGCTTAGCTTCGCCGCCACTTCCCTGTCCCTTTAAAACCTCCAAATTGGTCCCAAACCCCAAATTGTTGGTGGGTACATACAATCTGCCATTGGCGGTGTGGTGTCGTGTCTGCAGTTGATGGGAGTGTCGATAGGGAGCTTCGCGGAGGCTGGCACCCCGTCTCTCTCTCTCTCGATCTCTCTCGCCCCTCTTTCTCTCTCTACCCCCTGAGGGCCCATATTTACGAGCCCTCCTAGTCGGGTCGACCCCCCGAATTCGAAATTAGCGGATGACAGAAGGCGGGTAGTGGTCGAATTGGGGGTGGATGGCTGTGAACAACACCCAAATAGGGGCTAGTGGATGCATTTATGAGGCCGCCACTACTTTCACAATCCCTTCAAGTTGGTATCTTTATATTAATGCTCAGGTTGATGCCAAAAACCGAAGCATCGCTTCGCTAAGCCTAAGCTGCAAAGTTAAGCAAAGTTAAGCAAACACTAAAACTAAGCTAAGCTTCATTCAAAAGTAAGCTTAAGTTTGGCTAAGCCCAAGCTAAGCTTAAGCTAAACTTAAGTAAGAGCTCTTGTTAAGCCTAAACTAAGCCAAAACCTAAGCCTAAGCCAAGCCTAATTTATTCCTTTTCCTAGGCCTAAGCTAAGCCTAGGTCAAGCGTAGGTTATACCCCAAGCTATACTAAGCTCATGCTGAGCTTAGCCTAATTTATTCTTCATCTTAATCTAATCCTGAGCCCAAGCCTAGCTCAAGCTCCAGCTAACCTAAGCCAAGTCGAAGCGAAGACTATGCCAAGCCATCAAAAACGTCAATTAGCCGTAATTATTCGATGGCTAGAAGGGGGTGAAAAGGGGGGCAGATGAGGGCAATTGTTTACTCGGAACGGGGAGTCCCGCTGGGGGTAGGGCACCATGCAACAAATAATATATTTGGTAGGGGCCAAAGGGAGACCGACTTTTGACGAGAGAGAGAGAGAGAGAGAGAGAGAGAGAGAGATCCACATCCCTGGGGCACAGATTTGCATTCGAGCACAAGAAGGATGAGTTTGAAATGGAGTGGAACCGAGGGGGACGATTACCGCCCCCTACCCTCTTCTGCTACCACACACAAAAACAACAAATCTCAACCGGTGCAGAGGGAGAGAGAGAGAGAGAGAGAGAGAGAGAGAGAGAGAGAGAGAGAGAGAGAGCGAGCGAGAGAGACAAGTTCGCGCGACCGGAGACCGTCTGGGGGAAAAGCCTCAAGAAGCTCTCACTGGAACGCCGCGAGCGGGGGACGAATTTCCCCTTGGAAACAGGACAGACACGGATGTACGGTGGATGGGTAAAAGGCGAGAGAGAGGGCGAAGAGTGCGAGAGAGATACAGAAAGAGCGAGATAGAGAGAGAGAGATAGAGAGAAAGAGGAAGGGAGAGAGAAACGAGCAGGCTAGCACAGACCATCGAGGAATTCTTGCCTCTTTTTCTCTTTCTCTTTCGCTGATTTCCTCAAGATTCTCCGCTAGCTTACCTTTTTTTTAATTAAATTTGTCAGATCCCTGTTATTTCAGCTTCCGAAAAGGTGTCTGCTAGCTCTCCTGCTCCCCAAAAACCCGCTAACTCCTATAAGATCCCTGCTAGCTTGCCCTAGATTTGAAACCCAGCTGTGAATGACTCATTTTATAGCTTCCGAAATGCTCTCCGCTCGTTGCCCTCTCTTTCTCTCTCTCTCTCTCTCTCTCTCTCTCTCTCGGTTCCCTAGCTGCCGGGTGTTTCCCATAAACTTTTTGTGTTCCTCCTCCCTCCCCTGCCCACCAGGGTGGCCATCACCGACCCCCCACAAAAAGCGAGGCGCCCCCAAAAAAGCAGCTTTTTACTGAGCAGCACACAGCCACCGAAAAGAGAACGAACCAAGGGATAGCCTATAAGGGGAAGAAGACGAAAAGAGGGAACTGGTTTAGCTGTAGAAGAGAGGGAAAGAGGGCCATTAAAGGGATCGGGAAGGAACGGTTGAACTGGCAGGGATCTTTGGGAAATGGTTGTAAATTAAAGTCTGGCAATATTGTCAAATTGGAGTCAGGGAAAGCTAGCAGAGATGTTTCGGAAAACGTAGCAGAGATTCTTTGTTCGGTTCTCCGCGGCGGGCTAGCAGTGATTCCTTACGAAACCGGCGGTTTTAAAGCCAGCCCGAAATTAAGCAAGCTAGCGGAGATTTGGTGGAAATTCGAACAGGGGAGGCTAGCAGAGAATCTTTAGGAAGCGTTGGCCGGCAAAACATGGACGGCTAGCAGAGATCGTTGCGGAGTTCGCTTCACCGCTTCAGGGCGACCTTGCAGGGTTCCTAACGGAAATTCTGCACCGGCAAGCTAGCAGGGACCTCTGAGGAAATTCCGAACAAGCAGGCTAGCAGAGATTCGTCAGGAAGCTGCCTATGGGCAACCTAGCAATCTTCAAGGTTTGCATTTTCAAGCCAAGCGAGCGCATTTGCAACGCTAATTTCTTGGACCTCCGGCAGGGTAGCAAGGATCGTTGAGAAAATCTCGCTCCAGGCAGGCTAGCCGTGACCATTTAGGAATTCCCTTTCCACTCTCGGACCATTCCAGTCTCAAAAAGGTCACCCCTCCATCCCTTGTGTGTGTTTTTTGCAATCCCGCCGTCCGGCAAGATCAAAGCCACGGGCGGGCTGATTCAGGGTGGGCGAGAGAAAGAGAGAGCGAGAGAGACAGAGAGAGAGAGAGAGAGAGAGAGAGAGAAAGAGCAAAATACCCGGGGCACGCGTACGGGACTGTACTCTTGACGGGCCGGCCGTTTTTTCCAATTTACGAGGAGCCCTTCGTACGTCGGGTTGAGGCGGGCCTCCTTCCTCAACACACAAAATGTTATAGAGCCCTCCAGGGAGGCACCATGACCCCCATTTATTCGATTAAAAAACGGCTGCAAGCGGGAAGGGTTGCACGAAAAGCCGGTGTCATTTAAAGGGACCGACAAGCATATGAATCCCCAAAATTGCTTCTGCTAGCCCGACCTCTCCCAATTCCTAAAATGTCTCTGCTAGCCCCCCACCCCCTAGTCGGTGGGGTAAACAAGAGATGGGGACATCTCTCAAAGCATCGAATGAAACTCGACCCTCCGAAGGATCGAGGCCGGATATTCTCTAGCCAGAGAGAGACCGAGAGAGAGAGAGAGAGAGAGAGAGCGAACGAGAGAGAGTGAGGGAGAAAGGGAGAGAAGCAGAGAAAAACAAGTCTTTTTCGCAGAATTTTTCTAGAATCTGGCCCAACTCGAGGGCCAGTCCATAAAACAGAATTCCAGCCGATGGCAAGCGAGCAGAGGCTCCTTGAACTGAAAATGTTTAGGGCTAGCTAGCAGAGGTTTTTGAGGAAATTACGGAAAGGCAGGCTAGCAAAGGTTTTTTGCGGAATTGGAGGGAATGGTGGCCCACTAGTCTAAATTCTTTCGAAATTCGCGATCCTTGCCAGTCTAGCAGAGATCCTTTGCGGAAACTGAGCAGAAGTATGACTTTAGACTTTAGAGAAAGGAGATATGACTTTTAGGAGATATGACTTTAGGAGATATGTATTTAGGACATATGACCGGAAATCAAGGCAGGCTAGCGGAGCTCCTTCGAGGAATGGAGGTTTTAGTAGCTGGAGAGAGGGCCGTTTAGCAGCGGTTCCTAAGAATTCGAAAATCTCGGGCAAGCTAACAGGGATTCTTTGGGGATTTCGCCAGTCATCGGCGAGCTAGCAGAGACCATTTACCCTTACCATATTTCCAATGATCTCTGCTAGAATGCCCAGTTGGATCTTGTTATAGAATCGTCAAACTTTTCCTAAATTCACTCTTTTAGGCAACTAGTTGAATTATTTTGTATTTTATTTTCCTTAATTTTCTCTGCTATCCTGCCCCTCCCGTTCCAGAATCCCCTTTAGCCGGGCTTCACCCCGCCAATTTTCCAAATATGGCCGTTGGGGTGAGAAAAAGCGGGCCAAAAAGGGCGGGCGGAACAATAGAGGGGGGTTGGTGCCTGGCAGGGCCAAGTCAACGGATTTTCTGTTTACGGCAATGTCCCGTAGTGGATATGGAAAGAAAGAAGAGGAGGGAAAGAAAGGGACACACACACAACTCATCTATTCGACATTGGTCAGGAAGGGGAGTACGGAATGAAACGGTGGAAGGGATATGGTAGCCTGATTTCGGTTTTACAAGGGAAGGTTGTTTGGGTCAGGTGTCAAATCGACTTGAAACTTTGCCAGTGGATAGAAAATCAAAAATAAAGTGGAGTTTCTTAATCTCATTTTTTGCACAATACCCCAAATGAAAAAGTTATAGGCCTCTGAAGTTACATAAAAAAGCACGAAACGACCCGACGATTCTGATCTGGTTCTCATTGTGGCCTGCCCGCTTTTCAAGCTCTTGCGTCGCCGGGACTGGCAAGCTGTTTGGCGCAGTAGGTAGTGCCGTAGAGTGCAAAACTTTTTAAATTTTTGTAATCGAGTTCAAGTCTTTGATGCGTCCAACTTTTTGCTTTTTGGATTTTACGCCAACTAACCCTAATTTGCAAGAGCAAAAAGCAAAAAGCAAAAAGATAGAAAAGTTTTAGTCTCGAACTTTTGCCAAAAATTTTTCAAAAGATTGTGAGTCAAGCGCACTACCGATTGCGCTAGAAGAGACGTGGGGGAGTGGAGACGAGAGAGGGTCAAGAAATCACGCATGAAGAGAATGTGGAAATGGTGCGGTATTGGTGCAAAAGCCTGCTCAAAACTCGTTTTTAGGACCACAAACTTAAAATGCTTATAACTTTTTAATTAGGGGTATTGTGCAGAAAACGACTTAGCGCACCTCGTTCCGTTTTTAATTTCCTATCCACTGGCCAATTTTCGGAAAGATTTGACACCTGACCCAAACAACCTTCCCTTGTTAAAGGGATTGGCAAGGCAAGCTTATATATTTTGTTGGCAAATGCTTTAAGAACTCTTCCATTTGCGCCATTTTTTCAACAAAATCCAAAGCTCTGTTTTGCCGGTCCCTTTAAAGCGGGCGAGAAAGAAAGTGACAGCGAGAGAGAGAGAGAACGAGAGCGAACACGAAAGCGAGAGATAACAAAGAGCTAGGGAAAGAGTGCGTGAGAGAGGCAGAGTTAGAGAGAGGGAGAGAGTGAGAACGAGAGCGAGAGAGACGAGCGCTCGAGTGAGCGAGACCGAGAAAGAGAGAGAGAGAGAAAGAGAGAGAGAGAGAGCGAGAGTGAGTGAGCTAGAGAAAGATAGAGCGAGGGAGAGGGAGCGTGAGCCAAATTTGCCTTCATTCTCACTTAATTTTCACTGCGATTCCTAAAGAATCTCTGCTGGCCTGCCCAGCGAAACTACAGTAGCGAGCCAAACAATGAAACTGATCGCCTGGTCCCAATTAGGTCAACAGGCTGACTATAGGCTGGAAAGGGCCAATAAAATGCCCAGGTTTTATGGGTTCGTTGAGGTTTAGCCGGGTACCAAAAAAGGGGAGGGGAGGTACCGTTTGGTGTTGACCGCCAACCACCCCCAACGATACTAATACTACGAGGCAATACCCCCTCCACTCAACCACAAAAAACACACCAATTAACTACCTATTTAGACGCCCGTTTTCAGGGCGAGAGAGGAAGAGAGAGAGAGAGAGAGACCCAAAAAGACTACGATAATTGGCTGGGGCCGCGTTTTAGGAAACGACCTCGCCGGTCTGCCCCTTTTCCCCCCGTCTTGAATTGCCTGAAAATGAGGGCCGCTGACCAGGGGCGCCAGCCAAAAATTCTGGGCAAAGAAAATCGTAAAATTAACTGGTTTCCTCGAAAAAAACCTCTGTTAGCCACGTAAATTCTGCAAAGAAACCCGGCTATCCCACCATGGTGCCGCCAATTCCGCGAAAAATCTCTGCTATTCTGCCGCCTTTTTCTATTCCTAAAAAACCTCTGCTAGACTGCCCTGGAAGTCATTGGCTAAAAACGGCGAACAAGCAGAGAGAATTTGGGAAAATGACTAGAAACGACTGGAAAACGTGGGTTCGAGCTTGTGTTTTGATGCTGATGCCTAGAACTGCCGGACCCTGAAAAAGTCTGGGTCGAGGCGGCCACTACAATTTTTCCACCAAAATTGACTACGAATCCGCCAAATTACGAGCTTTTTTAAAAGGATACCCCTGGTCCGCCGGGTGGTCCAACTACAAACCAATACTACACCATTTCTCGGGTCAGAAAAATATGATAGAAGTGACCAGATTTTGGAATTTGGCTTTCAAAGAATCACTGCTAGTCGATTCCCCAATGGTTTCTGCTGGGTTGCCTGGGTTTTCATAAACGGCCTTCAAAACTTAAGGAGATTTCCAGAAAAATCCCTGTTAGCCTGCTCGAGATCACCAGACAAAATCCACCCAAAAAAGGCCCACCGCCGCTTGTTTGCCCGAAAATAATATATTCACCACCGGCTGGGGCAGATGGGTTCTTATTTGGGTGGATTGTGAGGGCATAGCATACACTATTTGACTGTTTGTACGCGGCGTCGGCTAGAGGAAAGATGAAAAGAGAGAGAGAGGGAGAGAGAGAGAGAGAGATCGGGCAGAAAGAGTTGTGAATCATGCAACGATTGCAGCGGCCGTATTTGTAAAAGGTTACGCAAAACAGGGGGGATTTGATCTGGCCGGGCAAGCTAGCAGAGATTCTTAGAAAGAAGGCTGACTTTAATGCTTTTAGTAGGTAAGCTCCATAGCTGGATTTCCTAAACGCTCTCTGCTAGCCTGTCTTTTCCAGGAAAAACCCTTCCGATTTCTCATAATTCCCAAAAAATCTCTGCTAGCCTCCCCTCACTCCATTCTCAAAAGACCTCTGCTAGAATGCCATCGAATTCCCCAATGATTTCTGCTAGCTTGCCCTCGAATTCCCCAATACTCACTGCTATCCTGCCTTCTCTCCGATTCCTAAACAATTTCTGTTAGCCTGCCCCACTCCATATCGACGAATTTTTGAATACACAACCCGGTAAATATTGTGTATCTAAAGCCCCTCCTCTCTCCAACTACGGCTATGTGTGCATAGGTGTCGAGCGGAGGCGTATCAGCTTTTCTCGGCCTATCCCCCCTGGTAGTGTCAATCTTCTCCCGCTCAATACTCGATGTTCCGGTAAACACCTATCAACACTCCCTTCCATAGACAAACTCCCGCTAGGTCTTATCAGAGCATCCACAGTTCGTATATGGGGATGGGGGAGGGGAATAAAACTGCCCGGAAATCCGTTGCATCGGGTAAAAAAATCAGCTTTTGATTTCCCATTAACTTTCAAGGACCTGGCAAGGCATGCCTATAGATTTTTCCGCGACCCACAACGCGTACGCGGCTCTAGGCTCGTTAAACCGACAGATCGGTGACGTAATGGAGGGGGCGGGTGGCGTCATCGCGTGTTGCGTTGCGTGGCAGCGTCTCGTGCGTTGCGTGTCGCGGCGCCGCGCTACTCGGACTTTTTGCTTTTGGCCCCTTGCACGTCAAAAACGGCATATTTCCGGAATTAAGTTCTGTCCGGTCACGCAAGCATCCTTCATTTGTATTCGTTTGTGGGGAGGCAGGGCATTGTCGTTGTGCCACAGATATGTACACACACACGCACTTTCGAATTTCCAATGAAATGAGGGCAACCAGCCCAAAAGAACCGGGAAAACAACACAAAGCCTCAATAGTAGGGCCAATTGAGTGGAATGAGGGGTTTACAATATTTTTACCAGCTTCCATATGATCTATACATTTTGTATTTATTCTTCTTGCGACGAGCTAGCAGAGATCATTTCGGAAAGGCTGATTTCGCTAGGAAATTCAACACTATGCCTCCTCCGTCGCGCCCGTTCGATAGAGAGGGCATATGCTAGCACATACCAGTCCCTTTAACATTACTAAATGCCCAAAAAATAGCTAAACACACCTAAAAACCTATCACTAGTCCGGTGTTCCACTAAACTCCCATAGAACACCCGTTTTATGTGCGTTTCAGAGGCAGAAGTGGCAACATAAGCCCCCCCCCCAAAGCCACCGAAGCGAGCTCGTAAAAACGGGATGAAGTGAAGAAAAAGTGTTCTGGTCTTGGAAAAGTAGGTGAACGTCGCAAATATCATGTTGCAAACCTTAAAAAACTACAAACCCAGATCCATCTATTTTTAAAAGGCCCCATGATTTTACATGGCTTCACCAATTACGTTAGAAAGTGTCCGAAAAACTGCGGCACCGTCGCTACTTTGCTGAAAAACAACATAAAAACAAGTCGAAAAATCATCCAAAACGCTTAATTAAGTAAAACTCGAAATTTTCTGGATAAATCAATATTTTTGTATTATTTTTACTAATTGTGAAAATATTTACGTATTTTTAACAACAGCGGTCTTTCCCTCGGCCAAAAATCATACAAACCACACCAAAAATGGCGCGTCTGCCATTCGAATGCCCCCGCCGGCGCCCCCGATCCCACCCCCAGATATTCTAATTTCCCCCGCGGCCGATGCCCCCCCGCGAATCGCCCCGTGAATAATGGGTCGCCTGGTTATTTTCTGGGAGGCAGGCTGTCCTTTTTCTGTGTCTGTCTGTCTATCTGTCTGTCTGTCCATTTCTACCCATCGCCTACTGACAGAAATGGAAATCCGATGGTGTGACGGGTGCCCGTCAATTGTATCGACGCGTAGGGTGGGGAGGGTGGCGGTGTCTTTCGAAATAGGGGACCAGGTTGAAAAGCCAAGGATTACGGTAGTCTGAGTCGCTTGGAAAAACCGAAAAAACCACAAAGCCAGCCAATGGGCCCGAAATTGCTAGAAGAAAAACTAAAAAAATTTAAAATAATGAATTCCAACCATAATCCCGGCAGCCGAAATCCCGACATATTCTGAGCTATTTTTTGTCGGGATTTTTGCTGTCGGACTTTTGGCGGTCGGGCTTTGGCGTTTACAATGCCGCGTCGAACCAAATCTCAGGCAACAGGAGCGCTTCAAAAAGGCAAGCCGCCTAATAGCCGTGACGCAACCGCGACGCGTGCAAGAGCTAAAGTCATCTAAACATCTTGCTAAACACAGCTAAACATCGAACTGCTTGAGAACGCTATGAAATTTGCCTAATAACCCAATAACCGCGACGCACGCGCGATGCCTCGACCAAAAATGGGAACAAGGAGCTGTTTGAAGCAGCCGGGAAAACAAGGGCGCGACGCGCCAGATACCAAATGCCAAAGGAACAGTGGGCCGCTAATAAATAAAACCAGCCTAAACCCGCGATGCGTCCAAACTACTGACGAAATCGGCGCTGGGAGCTACCAGGAAAGCTCTAAAATTAACCTAATAGCCGCGACGCAACCGCGACGCGCCGAAGATGCTACACAGCTCTCAAAAAAGCCATAAAGTGAAAGAATACGCGTGACGCCACCGCGACGCATCCAAAACTCTTTTTCTGCGAGAGCAGATACCTCTAGCGCAAATAAAACTTAAAAAACGCCCAACAACACAGAAAATCCTTCAAACACCCACCCGTTCATAAGCGCGCCCAATGAATCGGCGTGTAGTTGTGGCAGCATGGAGTTGTCCTCTGGAATTGACACTTTTAGACGACGGCGCATCCAATCCAATGAATGGCCCAGCTGCAACAACTGCTTACTAATCGGCCCCACCACTCGTTTCGTAACCACCACTACGGAAAGCACCCATAGACGAACGCTGACGAAAAATAGGGGGGGCTGAGATCCGATCTAGCAGCCCGCACACAATTTCCCAATGCAAAAGCTGAGCCTTTTGTTGGTGGCAACGAGAAATGGGTGTATGGGGGTGCCTGGGGAAAAAGAAATATTGGTACTGGCGAAATAGTTGGGGTGCTTTCGCATTATCGGGGGGGGGGCAACAATTTTCCTTAGGACCAAGTTTTGTCATATAAATAGAGGAACTCTTTCTAAACATTGATATTCCAAAACGGCGAAATGTCTTCAAAAATACAAAAATCTCGATTTTCTTTTGACCAAATTTGAGTTTTTAAACATTATCAAATTTTTTCGATAGTTTTCCACCTGAAATATAGCTACATTTATTGATAACACGATTGAATATGATAAATTACTTACTGGGCTTTCCTGGGTCCCTCCCCCCGATAATGCAAAAGCACCTGGTACGGACGTGGATCTCATTTTGCATAAGCTAACCTGGAGCTGAAAGTTAGAATTTGAGAAAAAGCCACTTTCTGATTGGGAAACCGTAAATACCGGAAATAGCTGCCTTCCTGGCAAAAAATCCTACCAAAATGACACAATCTTCGATTTTTCAAACTTTAAAAAACGCTTCGGCCTATCGAAAATTAATGTTTACCACGTGAATTTACATGCTAAGAAACGACAATCAGTAAAAAGTTAAAAAAATTTCACCCCAAATCGCCGCAATCCCCGAAGAAGCCCAATCCGAAAAGTCGCCGTTCCGCTGTTCCCCATCGGTCGAGAGCATAATCCTCTAAAACATGTACGACATAAACGTCAAAGCATTAGAAATTTTATTGAAAACCTCAAAAAATAGATTTCAGGCAAAAAAAACCCGGATTTTCGATCGAAATTCGGATTTTAAAAAATTTTCTAAAATAGTTTTCCGCTTAACATAGTGAATTTTACTAAACACTCGATTTAAACTAGCTATTCAGTTTCTAGGCATTTCTGGGCTCAAGGAAAAGATGCTAGATGAATTGCACAAGCCACCCGCCGCGTTCACCCACCAAACGGGCTTTATGAATGCGCTGTTTTGGAGATAGAAAGATAGTGCCTGGTCGTGTCCCTTCCCTTTTTTGCGGTAAACAGGGCCCACAACACGTTGTCTAACAATTCTCGGGTTTACAGCTGAAAAAAACTGGTAGCGTACTGATAAGCGGGCAGCCAGCTCGGCGCCATCAGAAAAGAGGTCGGCTGTTCGGTCGATTGCGTCACAAAAAATGGGAAATGACCGGTTTATAGTAGGATTTATAGCAATTATATCAATCATTAAATAGAGGTATTTACGAGTTATATATAAAAAATAAAAAGTCTCAAAAAACGGTGAGAAAACTCATCATAGCGAATTCACCAGATGAAGCGGGAATAATATGAATTTTCCTAGAAATGACTCGCTATTAAACGGTCGAGACTAACTAATTACAATAAACACTGAATCTATTAATTATACTAAAAGCATAATCTACCAAATTCTCTACGAGAAAAAACCATTAGAACGAATTTCTTATACCTGGAGGTGATACGACTAATAGCAATATTGCCCCAAAAGTGATACTACCAAGATTTCAAGATAAAGCTGGGTGCTGAATGTTTTAGGAAGTTTTGGGTAATGTGCAAGAATATTGGTAGATACGAAAGCAGACGTGATGGCCCAATACCCCGCCGAGATGGCCCATGCCTTGACAGCGCCGTCCGCCCAATCCGCATGGTCGACGTCACAAAACGTAGACTTTGGTCAGCAATACATTCCAAACATCTCCTAAACGTGTTTTTATATATGATAGTAGAGTACTGAAATACTAATTAAATAAATTTTTATATACTAACGATAAGAAAAATCTACTGAGACCCCTAACTTTTGTATATCGGCTCCCGGTTGGTCCAAAAGTCTGCCACGTATACCAAAATGTTCGCCTGGGCCTTGCGGGTATTCTGGTATGGTTTAAAGCGCTATAGGAAAGTGGGAAATCGAAAAACTGAGCTAGTTTGGTTGCAAACGAATCCCATTTTTCGACTCCTAGGCACATGTAAAACTAAAATGTGACAATTTTGGTTCAGCTAAGCATAGACAAAGCCAGGTCAAGCTAACCGGAAGCTAAAAACTAAGCAGCTTCATCGCAGAATCTTGTAGGCGCTTGCCGACAAGGCAAGATTCGTATCGATTCTCGAAGACCCGATTCTTCAACTCTTAGGCCAAATTTGAAGACAAAGCTTGCTAAGCTAAGCTTGGGCGTATACGAGACTACCAGGCTCGCTCTACGCTTAGGCTAATAAATTTGCAAGCCAAGCTTGAAAAGTTTTACAAGCCAAGCCTAAAGCCAAGTAAGTGCATCTTCAGCGGAGCGTCGCGTAGCCTCTTGCCCACTAGCGCCTGAATTCCTCTTTTACATCCGGAATCCCTACCGGAACGGAAGTTGAACCACTTTTTCATAGGTTCATCATTTTTAACGAATCCTCCGATGGTCCTCCATCTCTTTCTCAATGCTGGGAGCACTGCTTCCGGTCGTGCCCGCGGCCGCTGCCGCCGCATTCCTCGTCCAATGCGGAAAGGGCCGCACCGCAGAGGTATTCAAATATTTTTATTCTAATGCTATTTTCCTTTTTAGAAAAAGAAAGCCGGTGCTGCCTCGACGCGTTCGAAGTCGCGGGCCAGCCGCTCGGCCCGCCGTGGCTCGAAGAGCAAGAAGAAGGCGCCGCGTGACGGAAGCGCCAAGTCGGCGAAGATCAAGAGCAAGAGCCGCGGAAAGAGCGCCAAGCCTGGCAGCAGCAAGTCCAAGTGAGTTTTTTAGCGTCGAGTAGTTTGGCTAAAGTCTAGTTTTGTAGTTTGTCGGCTCATTTGTAGGGCGAACTTTAGGATAGATTTTCCATGACTTTCCTCGCAGAGATTTTGGCTTTCGGTCTCAAATTTTTCAAATTATGCTACCTTGTCGATTGAAACGTAATTTATTCTTATTATAAAAAGGAACCAGAATTGTCTAGTACAAAGTGGGGTCGAGATACAAAATTGTTGCCTTTCTATTTTTTTCTTCCAGGAGCGCCCGATCCAAGTCGCTATCCCGCAAGAAGTCCAGCTCGTCGAAGCCGAAATCCACGGCTCTGGCCGCTGCCGGAAAGCTGAAGCCCTCCGATGAATCGTCGAAGAGCCGCCGGTCTTCGAAGAGCAAGAAGGATAGCAAGTCGAGCAAGAGCAAGAAGGCCAAAGACTCCTCCATCAAGAGCAAGAAGGAAAAGTCGGCTAAGAGCGTGAAGAGCGCCAAGAGCAAGTCTGGCAAGAGCGTCAAGGTAATCAATTTATTTTGGCTTTTTATCGTTTATTGATTTGCAGACGCTGGCTATTTCCGGCGCGGGCCCGAAGACGCAGGGCATCACCATCCAAGAGACGCAGCTCAACTGGAAGGCGACCGGTGGCCTCGGCAAATTCAACCTGCACAACACCGACTCGACCACCAGGGCTTTCAAGGTGCACCGTTTTTATAGTTTTCACATCCTTTTTTTCTAGGTTAAAACTAGCGACAACCTGCTTTACCGCGTTGCCCCCGTCTATGGAGTGATCAAGGCTGGAGAGAAGGTGGGCAGTTTGGTAGTGGACTGTTAGCGCGGGGCTTAACTTTTGCCTATCGGGCCCTAGGTAGGATTTAGCTAACAAAACCTGCGAAAAATTTATTCTTGGTCAGAAGTTTCGGAAAATGGTCTCAGAATTCTTAGATTTTGATGATTCATTGTATCAAAAACCATGAAAGACTACAAAAGTTACTTATCTACAGGTCCCCCGCTAACAGCAAGTACCGCGAATTTCAGCTTTTTCAGTCTATCCAAACCATTTTAGATGGAAGTGCAAGTGATGCGCAATAATGGTGCGGCCAAGGTGGACAAGCTCGTCGTTCTGTCGATGCCCGTGGCCGGCGAGCTGGGCGGCGAGGAGGCGTTCAAGCAGCCCGGCGCCAACAATAACAACTTCGACTTGGCCCTGCTGCCGCTGGTCACCTCGTCTTGAGCCCTCAGCTGCAACTCCCGCTTTTCGAACAATTCAAAAAACGATTCCCTCACGCTCGATTCTCTAATTATCCTCTTCTCGGCTTCCAATTATCGATTGCCCCTCCGTTTTGCCGATTCGGCGCAATTGTCATGTGTAATAAATGGTTTCTTCTGTACACTTTTGAGTCAAAACTTGTGCAACCGCGCAATTGCCGGCAGGCTAACGAACGACGCTATCCTCTCAAGCTCGCGCCGCAGGCTATGGAATCAAGCGAGCGGCTCCTCAAGCTAGCGCCACGGGCTTTGAAACGAAACTAGCCGATGAAACTAGTGCCGCAGGCCAAAAATTCAGGCTGACCCCTCAATTTTGCGCGTAGGCTTTAGAACGGGTTTAGCCACGCAAGCTACAGTTTGAAGCCAACCTCCGCAGCTAACGCCGCAGGTACGAGGTATGAAGCAGCTACCACAAGTTTGCGCCGCAGGCTAAGGAATGGCGTCGAAGCTGACGTTGGCGGCGCATGAATGAATGTAGCTACCCTCACAAGCTTGCGCCGCAGGCTTATAAGCCATTCTAAGTTTTCAAGTTTGCAGGCTTCCCGCACTCCGGGCGTAGATAGGCTTTTCGCTTTTCGGATCGTAACTCACTTTTAGGCACTTCGGTGCCCCCTTAGAACTTCTGCTCATGATTAAGCTGCCACGCGGCTGTCGGATATAACCGGTTTTGTACCCCTAATAACGATTCAAATTCTCAGTTATTTTGAATTTTGAATAGCGGAAGTTCCGACATTAGAATAAAAAAAATACTATGAAGCTGCCTCACAAGAACTCGCAATCCAAAAAAAAACAAAGATACAACGCCCGGATGGCCGACCCGCCGGCGCCGAGGCGCGGCTCACGCCAGCGTCACGCTGTTGTGCGCGATGGGGGTTTGACAAAATATCGGTGGGTTCATCCTTCGCTTCAACAGTAGCCCGATGTTTAGGCAGGGTGGCGCCGAGTCAGACATGCGGTCGGTAAGAAGCCTGGCGAGAAGAAGCCCCTGAAGCCCCAGACACCGATGACCCCGTCTACGCCCACGACTTCGACGCCGACGGCGGTGACCCCCCCTACGGCCCTCGACCCGTCGACTGACCACCCCGCCACCGAGTTCGCGTCGTCGACGACGGCATCTTCACCCACCGCTCCTTCGCCGCCCACTGAAAAACGCCCGGTGTCTCGCAATGGGGTTATCAACGAGGTAAGCTGATTCATCATTTCGCAGCTACCAGTGGGATTTAGTTCCCGCCGGCCAATGATGGATGCTTGCTTTGCGGTCGACAGGAAGTAGATGACCCGTTAATGGACAGCTGCTATGCGGGAAGCATAGGAGGATCTACTAGTAAGCTCTTTCGGAAGAATTTTGCGAAAGAAGAATTCCTCATTTATTTCGTCATTCCCCATTCCATACAAGCTATTTTTTTAGTGCCGACAAAAAAGAGCGCCACGAGGAGAAGATTTGCGCCCAGGCATGCCGCGAGCTGATGCACTACTTGAAACTTCCCCCGTCGTAGGCATTTTACGATGGCTATCGCTATACATCACCATCACGCGGTCAAAAACCGGAGATCGGACAATAAATTTCATTTCCAGGAGTCAGCGCACCTACCAGCCGGATTGCTGCGCGGTAATAAATCTAGTCAGAATTTTACATCGGTCGAATTTAGACCATTGCTGCGGAAACTGTCGCTGGAGCGGCACTCCTCTTCAAACCGCGGTCAAGAGGTGATGTAATTGAAGAAGAAGAATACGCCCGCTAACCCCGATTTGTACCACTCGATGAAGCGCCGCCCCACAGATACACAATACGGAATCTTAAACTGCCTCGTTAATGTTTGGATGAAATAAAGATTTTAAAAAATTGTCGTGCAGAAAATACACAAAACAAAATGCCTGTGTGACATCGGAAGAGCCGCCAAAGTGCGACCACTTTCCGATGCCATACGAGAACTTTTCGGTGCGATTATTAGAGCAATCCTGTGTAATGAATTTGAATGACAATTGCCACGTGTAATAAATGGTGTGTTCTGTACACTTTTGACTCAAAGCTTTTGTAACCTTTGACAAGGGAATGACACCAATATGTACAACAAGAAAACAAAAACAATAACTTTTCAAATTCTAATATGAAACGTTCGAATGAAGTCCGGGGAGCGGGATACTACATGCTCGAATTCGGCGTACGATATCCGCTCATCGCCGTCCAGATCGGCTTCTTCGATTATCTAGGAAGGGCTTAGATGCATTGATGGGATTGAGACGTACCCTTTCTATAATAAACTCCACTTCCTCATCGCTCAACTCGTCTCTCGTTAGTGATCGAATCATTTTCGACAAATCATCATGCCCCAAGTGATCGTCACCATCGAAATCTGAAAAATGTAGCGTTGGTTTCATCGCTTTATCTTGAGTTTATATCCCTGCAACTGTTATTCAAAAAAGTTTAGAGCCACCATAGATCCTGAATGCATATTTGAGCTTCAACTGCAGCGGCGCCATCTCGGAAAACACGGAGAACATATCCAAAAAGTCGTCAAACGTCAAATTCCCTCGCCCGTCCTCGCTGAACACCTCGCAGATCCGACGTCTGAACGGGTTCTCCTGAAAAGAGACGCTCGATATTTGGGGGCGGTCAAGCCGTACAAACCCGAAGCTCCGGCATCCGCTCGACCTCCTCGAAGGTGAGCGTCACGATTTGTGGGCGATTTCCTTGCATATTCGTTGGCACCTGAATAAGAAGAACAATTTTGAGGTCGAATCGCATTTTAAAGTCAAAAATGAAGAGAACGGCGTACCTTTTGCGGGTTAAGCTGGTAGAACCGTTTGTACAGCCGAATTATATCTTTTCGCGTGAAAAATGTGCAATCCTGATACTCGTCCAGCTGCTCGCGCGTGAAGACGCCGCCCTTGGAGAAGAGGTTCAGCTCTGAGAGCGAGCTGCCAGAGTTGCCCATGCCCTGAACATGGTCGTCGTGTTGGGAAATGGCTTTTCTAGCTATAGTAAAAGTTTGTACCCCGTGGCGCTAAACTTTGGATGGCCAAAGATCGATTACGAAAGGAATTATTGCAAAAAAATCGGTGCTGGTTCATTATCAAGGGGCTATCGTTTCCGATGTGCCGATGCTATGTAAATCCGACCTGATGATGAGGCGGACAGAAGCTGTGTATTAGAACTATCAGCCCCTTTTTGCGATATAAAGCGTATAAAAGATCAAAAATCTATGGAAATTGTCGAATTCCTGGACAAAAACACGTGAAAAATTTTAAAAAACAGTTATATATTTGGCATTTTTAAATGTTTTTCTAACCTTTTGCTGGCCGGAGAATATCAAAAACACCACCAAAATAGCCTAGGTTTTATGCCTGTAGAGATTAGGCAGAGTAATAGAAGCCTTCCCCCCCCCCCCTTCGCAAACGAACCAGAATCGAAAAACGTCTAGAAAGTAGGAAGGCAAGGCGCTAAACGTAATGCCGGAAGCCGCTTCTACCCACCGGCAACTATACTGGCGACTCGATTAGGGTGCAAGCGGAATGTTTGGGCACATTGGAAGCATTGAAGGGTAAGAGCGTAGGGGCAACTGGTGTTGGTGTGGTCCCCTGGCCCCTCTGGATCAATACGGGGAGAGCATGAGGGCCCGAGTGACACAACGTCCCGTACGGCTGCTACTCAGACACGGATCCAGGCAAAGTCCCTTACGACAAGTGCCATGACGCCAAACGCCCGAGTCGACTTGGTGCATCACCTGAACGGGTACTGGATTCTTACCGGGGTGGGGGGGTGGTTAGATCAGGGAAGCTATCTAACCGTTTCATACATGGCAAAACTCTTTCGCATTTTATAGTGTGGTTTTATAGCTATTTTCGAAGTCTTCGTTCACTAAAAAGCCAAAACATTTCTAGAAAACTTTAACCTTAAACAAAGGCGAAAGATGCCCGCCCCCGCTAACCGTCCAGTGCCCCTGACCGCGCCTTGAAACACTGAATTGCGAACTCAAACTCCTCACGTTGATAAAATTTTTATTAAGTCGAAAAATTACGATCCAACAAGCACATAACACAAAAGATTACACTAACAAAAATACGTTCACTTCCTTCTCAATCACCATATCGCGCCTTCTTCAGATTGTCTTTGTACCTAAAAAAGGGTTTGTTACACCCGGCAAAAATCAAGCTCACTCGTCGTGGAAGATGAGCCGATGGTGGGACACTTGTAGCTGACCCTCGAAGACGTCGGTCATTTCAGTCTGGAGGTCCAGCTCACTCACCGGCTCTAAATGGAGGGTTAATATAAAATGCTAGATCAGACGCACCAAATCGCCGATAGGAGGCAGCCAGCTCGTTGTAGATCGTGATCCAATCCCCTTCTTCGTATCTAAAAGAGCCGCGTTTCCACAAGGCCACAAAACACACTCTTTCAGTTCGCAGAATTCTTTCATCACTTCCAACGTCAGGGTCGACCTCTTCTAAAAATCCGGTGTGTATGTGTATCGGGGGGGAGGGGGGGGATTCACCAAATCATCAATAACCGATAAAAACAATCGGTTCTCGAAGATTTAACTAATTTTTGAAAGTTTTGAGCTAAA
Source organism: Mesorhabditis spiculigera (assembly GCA_958295435.1). NCBI lineage: Eukaryota > Metazoa > Nematoda > Chromadorea > Rhabditida > Rhabditidae > Mesorhabditis > Mesorhabditis spiculigera. The sequence goes on from CATQJA010002653.1 coordinate 2,125,280, forward strand.
AGAGCGTGTAAAATTATATTAAAAGTTTTTCTCCGAAAGAACGCCAACACGACATAATAAATAGTTAGCCCCCCCCCCGTTAACAAACAGCACCCGGGGTATACTCAAACAATCAAAGTACCTTCATGTGCATTTCGATGACGCGTGCACGCCCCTCTGCAGCACCACGCGTTTCTCCGAGGTGAAATGAGGTCCGATCCTCAAATTCCGACATGCGGCGAACAAGCTCCGGAAAGCGCTTGATGAACTCTTGCTGGTGTGCCAGGCCAACGGCGAGGGACAGTAGTAGCCGAGACATTTGCACGATCTTCGCAGGCTTCCTAGTGCCAAAGAGAGACATATCTCCTCGTGACTGAAAATGTCCGATCATCCGAAAAGAATCAGACTACACACCTGGGCATCGACAGTTTCAAATGCTGCGTCGTGAAACCGGTTCACCCATGTGATCATTTTGAAGAACAGCACCTTGTTGTTGTTTTCGCTAATGGCGTGTTGCACCACTGGGCCAAACCAAGTCCGTGGAACCTGAACGCAATGAAAAGCGATAAGGTGCAGAATACCGGAAGGTCCACATCGGCACGTGGCACGTTGTAGCTGTCCTCACTGGTCTCGCGCAGTACGTCCTCGATCGACTTCACGTCGTTTTCACGTCTAAGGTTATCCTGGTCAATACGACGACGCTCGGCTCTAAAGAGATTTCAAAGCAAAACATACAAAACAAACTTTGTTTCCTTCGAATAGCAGATTTTGTAGCCGGTGCGATAAAGGAACGGCCCTTGCTCGGCAAAACGTGACGGCGGATTCGAAAAATTTGGGGACAATTCGTCGATGTTCCGCTGGATGCAGTCACGCAGTGACATCACTGGTGTGGCCTGTTCGGTGAAACGCTGAAACACAGCTCGGCGCAAAAAAAACCGACTGACCAGCTGGCGAGATTTGTAGGCCTCATGCGAGTTGTCGGCGAGCAACGTACGAACAGGCATGGCAGACCAATTACTGCAAAAATCTTCTAACAATTATAATTGAAGGACAAACTCTATATGTATATCTTTCACAGTGTCGACTGCATCGAAAATCGGCGAGAAAATTCCCAGGTTGGGGTTGCGCATGGGGAAGTCGATCGTTCCAATGTCCGTGAAGTCGCGGTAACGCTGGCCGCGGAATGGATCTGGTGGAGGTGATCGGGTCCTTCTTCCGTATTCTCGATCGCACGCGAGAGCCTTGTAGTTGCACCTACGGGCATCTTCGACCTAAAATAGAGTTTGACAGGCTGACGGGTGCTGACCAAGCGCCAATCCTCGTGGTCACTGTATTGGATAGGCAGCGTCAGGCGTACGTCATAGCATAGTTTGGCCGCGACCATGTCCTGAAGCAAATATTTACGAAGAATTTTGTGAAAACCCTAATATTTCGCAAAATCGCTTACAGTCAGCTTTCTTGGGTCTGGTGTACGCCGTCTCTCGTCATGGCGAGGCGATTCTGGCCGACGATATGGCTGCTGGCGAGGCGATAGATGACGGCGCATCGGCTCGTTCGTTGATGGCCTGGGAGCGTAGGGTGAAGGTTGGCAAGGCAGCATTTCAGCTGGATTGATTCTAAAAACAAATAAACCGAGTAATTGAGATGAATACCGGCGATATCGATCCTTGACACCACATCTTGATTCAGATTCAGCAGGCTGGATCTTCGCGGCACCCAATGACGGATCGCCGATGTTTTGGTTCCGATCGAACACCTTCGGAAATTGGCTGGAATCGAATCGGACCTAAACGAAAAGGGACAATTAAATACTTTGTAGTCCAGAAAATAAAAGCTAGATCCATTAAAGGTACCCGTTTGGCCTCCGCTTCATTCTCACGTTCTTGAGCCGCCTTCCTTTTCCTTTTTAGATTTTCGTCTTCATTGTTACGACTTCCTTTGAGACAGCTTTGCAGCCTAGGCAATCAATTAACCCAAAGTTATCTATCCAAATACCCGTCGGATGCATGCGAACGATTTGACGAGGCACCGGCTGTTTCTGGCGCAGATACCGTGTTCATAGTTGATAGCGGTCGAAAAGCGCCCTGATTCAGGAATCCCAAAGCAGCCGGCATCGGCGGTACATTCGGCAATTTCGCTGGAAAAAGAATGTATGGCAAATAGATAAATCTTACCGGCAGTGCCCTTCGAAGAACCATCATTCGTCCCTCCTTGCAAGCCATTATTCATAGCAGGTCGTTTGGATGAAGGGGCAACTCGTGCCGTCATTTTCTTGAGCAGTTCGATTTGCGCATCGGCAGGCATCTTCTTCTTCTTCTTTGCGTGATCTAAAGGGAAAGTATCCTCGACTCACCAATAAAACGTACCGGTGATAACCCAATTTTCCACCTCTTGTGCCGGTTTGATGCGCTTCATTGCTGAATCAGGCTGAGGTGTTGCAGGCTCGTCGACATTCGCCGCCCTCTTGATGTCAGGCTTTTGCACATTTTTCTCAGTAGCCGGCTCAGCCGGCGCTTTGCATGTAATAGTTGACCCATTATGCCCGTCCAGGTGCTTCGAGGAACTGATGGTGCTTGGCGCCGCTGCTATTGCATCAACCAGCTTCAGAGGCTTCAGCTTTTTTCGGGTCGGCTCGGTTCCCGGGATGGTTGGACCCTCTTGAGGCAGTTGTTTTCCAGACCCTCCTTCCTTCTTTTGAGCCGTAGTAGGTTTAGAAGAGGCGGGCCTCCGGATGACGAGTTCGGGGGAGGAGTCTCGGTTTGCTCCAGAATCTCCCGCGACCGTCAAATCGTTCGGTTTCTGTCCGTCGCCGTGCGCCAACGGTGCCTCGTCGCTTTCCGAGGAAAAGATGTTATGATCGGCAGCCATGCGACGGCGAGCGCTGGCCGAAGGCGACACGCCGATAGCATCATTTTTGTTCTGGTCGAGACCGTGTGGAGCAAGGTTTCCGTTCTTCGTCTTGGCGCCCTTGACTTTCGAGGGCTTCCGCTGTTTTGATGGACGTGACAGGCAGCGGCCGTCCCGAATCAATCCCTTCACCCAATCCTTTGGCCGATCGGATTTGGCGCCGGCTTTGTTCTCATTCGAGCTTGATGCCTGTCCTGGGGTCGCTTCCGACGTATCTAAACTTCAAATAACAAAGCTTTTCAAAAGCAATTACTTGAGCTGCTCAGGACCGCTGTCTTGTCTGGCTCACGTATCGGAGCGTCGCGCAGTACCGGTGCGTTGCCACACGCGAGTGCTCGATCGAGTGCAATGCATTGATTTAGCCAAGCTTCTTCACGATGATGTGGATCCATTCGCCTGAAAAAACACGGGTTGCATGTAGGATTGCTATCGGCCCGGGCCGAACATCCAAACTGAACCGGGTGGAAGGTCTCGCAACCGCGCGAAAAATGACGAAACTGTTATAAAAACCTAACACGCCGCTAATAATGCGCAATTTTTTATTTGCTGTCGGTAAATCCAAAACAACCGGGCATTTTCTGGGGTAGTGGCCGGACGCCTAAAAGTTGACAATATGAAATCAGAATACGTAACACTTTGGGCTAGAATAGTATTTTGCGACGCAGAGCGAATGATTTCAAAAGCCAAATCCATGATAATCTTGCTGCCATAAAGCTGTGGCTGAAATAAGCGAAAATACGGCGTGAAATGTTTATTGAAAAACGAACAATGTCGGAACGAAAAGCAATGACAAAATTTGCAAACGGGTAGGCCAGAATTTGGAGGGACGCAGCGGAACAAAATATCAAAGAATGCATCCAATGGGGGACGGGGTAAAGTGAGAAATTGGAATTCAGCTGCCGCGTAACTTCAGGCGCTTGTGCTCGGGCCGCCAGTGCTTGAGCCAGTATACTTCGACCTCTCGCGGAGCAGGAAGTCGGCGAGGTACTGGATCGGATCCTCTGGTCTCTCCTTCGCCAAGCTGCCTGAAAAGCGAAAAATTAAAGATAAAACCTGACCAACAGGCGCGCCAAACAAAGTTTAGGGCTACAGTTTCCGTTTTCGAGATAAGCTGCGGTAATAAAACTTTACCAAAAAGATGCCGGATCGTTTGTACATTTGCGGACTTTTCGGCCGGTTTTACGCCTTTTAGCAGTAAGTCAAAAATTCTTATGGTTTCCGAACTTTCAAATGTTTGTATACTTCAAAAAAGTTAGGAATGGAAAATATAGTCTAGCTTTCATTATTGAGCCTCAAAAGTGATCTAGAACCCCCATTCAACCAACGAACCAGAACCCAAAACAGATTCCCGTAGATTCGTCATCGCTTCGCTACGAGGGTCAAAAAGTTTACCTAGTCCTTGCAGCAAGATTGGCACGATGGTCTGATCGAGGAATTGGCGCGTCGGGAGGCCTGTAGCGGTCGAAGCGCCGGTCGGACGTCCCGCCTCAGATTCAGCTGGCACGGCAGTCGGACTAAACCGAAAAGGTTATATCAAAACTTCGTATTACTTTGCAGGAAGAATCGTAGCAGGCGGCGGGGCTTGCGGGTCCTTGGTGCCTTCGGCCTCCTCCCCGCTGTCGGCGACCGCGCCCGTCGATGATGGCGGTGCATCGGATGACGGGGTATCGGACTAAAATGAGGAAGTTAAAGCGAAGACGGGTCCCTCTACCGGTGTTGGCTCCTCGAACGGGCTTTCGCTGGGCTGCACCTCCATCGGCTGCTGTTCGGCTACGTCGCCCATGTTATAAGGAGTGCTTCCTGAAATTGATGGAATAAATTAGAGCTATGCGGAGCCAGGCTGATAAGGGTGAAAAGATAACAAATCTATAGAAAACGCGGCAGAATAATATTAATTTAAATAGATTCTACAAGATCGTGGCGCTAGGAGATAGAAGAAGCAGGCACGAAGGTTTCGCGCTGAGCAATGGGGAAAGCTCCAAAAAACCTTATAATACCCTAGAAAGCTTCGTACGGCTAATTTTCGATGATGCTCACGTCAAAATGTCCTTTATTATGTGAGGAATCGAAAAGCGCTATCAAGGCTTAAATTTTGCATCTCCGTGCCGTCTTGACTCGCGTATAAAAGAAAGTACGCACTTTAACAAAGCCGAGTGCACATAAAATCAACAACGCGCGGAACTTGGTTTTTTTAGTAAAAAAAACTCAACAACATGGCGCTTCATCAGGAAATAAAAACACAAGACAGGATCCGGCACCTGCCGGTGCAGCCGAAATCGCCGCGTTCTTGCCGGTGCAGCCGCCGCTGCCATCCGGCTGCCGCCGGCAGCCGGCCGCCATCTGGCAAAACCCGGCTGCCATCCGCGAAAACCCGGCAGCCGGGTTTCTGCCGGCACAGCCGGCTCTTCACGAATCGCTTTTGCCAGGTTCTTGCCTGCATCCTGCCGGTTATTCGCCGGCCATTTGCCGAGCTTCTGCCAATATAATGCTTCCGCTTCCGCTTCGCGATTGCAACGTAGGCGACGCCTGTAATCTTTGCCAATATACTAGTACTTTATCTTGTCTTTAATTTCGTTTATCACTTACTTTTCGAAGCACGAGACTTGGCAGTAGACGTTCGAGCAACAATCAACCTGTAAACTTGCATTAGTTTAACCTTTTTCAGCGTTAATGAGTTTTTAAACCCATTAAACTTAACTTAATAGTAAACATACTTTTAAAACCACGGTGCTTGAATACGAAAAGCAGGCGCAGTTTTCTCACTACAGGTTTATCTAGAAACAAACGGTTAGATTTTACTAAACTTCTCTTGTTTCCTGAAGTTACTTCGTCACATTGGCGAAGCATATCGTAAACGTGTAGGCTGGTTCGTTATAGCCCAAAACTTCCTAAAGGCTAATGAAACTGAAATACCTGGCTCGTCTGCAGTTCCTTTTAACTTGACATACAGGCACATTGAACCCAGAAAGACGGCAGCAGATATTGAATCGAAATAAACTTTATCTGAAAACTTCCATTAATTTGGAGAAATCAAAGGTGTTGCCATATATCAAACTAAAAACTCTAGTACCAATTCACAGGCTGCGTCTAAAAACATCAAACGTTTTTATAAGCTGTATACTTACCTCTTTGTTGAAGAACTTTAAAAATCTAAATTTATGAAAGAAGAAACTGAACGCGGAACGAAAATAGGGAAAAGCCGAGAAATTCGAAAGTTGGGGTAGGGCTACGAATAAATACATGTTTACACCGGCAAGAATCCGGCAGTATCCCGGCAGCCGGCAGAAAGCCGGCAGGATTCCGGCAGACCCGGCAGCGGACCGGCAAGAACCCGGCCGCCGGCTTTTTGCCAGGTCGAGCAACCGGCAGCCGGGATTCTGCCAGAGGTCCCGGCAAAACTCCGGCAGAAAACCGGCAAGATCCCGGCTGCCAGCCGGCAGAGCGATTTTTCCCGGCTGCCACCCGGCAGAATCCCGGCAGCCATTTCACTGTGAAACCGCTAACTAGGGAGGTATCTGAACTCGGCATCGAACTTGGAGAACTAAAATACACCATTCGACGCGCCTTGTCGAGGGATTCCAAATATGTAATAAAATCAACCAGAGCCTATAACCGTAAAAAGTTATGAGCATTCGAAGTCGACAAAATGGCGAAAAACAGTATCTTTGAGACCCTGTATCATCCCGTGGAATGGAATTTAGCCTAAACTGATTAGTGCTCCTTATTCAACAAAGAAAGCTCTTTCAAATGAGCTATATTACATACGGCTGCCAAAAATTTCCGTAAAAAATATTTTTGGAATGCGGCGTAAGGGGTAGGTATGGCCAGCTTGCCGAAGACGCTTCGAGAATTTCGCGTAAAGCCTATGTAAGATAGCCCATTCGAAAGAGAATTTTCTGCTGATCAAGATGTACTGGACAAATTACATTTTTCGAATTTGTACAGAGTCTTAAAAGGGCGGTTTTTGATGATTTTGCCAACTTGATATAGAGAGCGTCCAATCCTGGTCTTGTTGCCCGAGGTTATTTTATCTTAAAAGGCACCACCGAGGTCGCTGGTGTCTTTTAGGGGTCACACAGTCAAGAAAAACTTATTCCCGAGTTTGGAAATGCAAAAGTAGGAACTGGTCAAAAGCAAAAAATAAAATCGTGAGGATCCGAACCCTGGTCGTACAGACCGGAGACCCATCGCACACCACTAGGCCACGGGGCCGATGAACAGGGTGCGCTGAGGGCCATATCGCCGCGGCCGATTTCGCTGCAAAACTTAAAATGCTCATAACTTTTTATCGTTATAGGCTCTGGTTGATTTTATTACATATTTGAATCCTCGACAAGGGCGTCAAATGGTGTATTTGACTTCCAAGTTCGATGCCGAGTTCAGATACCTCCCTAGTAAGGCCAAAAAACCTAAATTCCTTCCCCAAGTCGAAGTCGCGTTACGGTATTTCCGCAACGCTCCGCTCTCCTTCGGGGCGCCGGATAGTTTACCATCCTGAGTTTTTTCCCGAAAAAGGCCGGTTTGACTTCGAAAACTTCACTGTACTCAAGCTTTTTGAGCATGGAAATCGAAAGACCGCCAGAACGATGAAATTATGTTGAGAGGAAGAAAGTTGCGGGTCTATGCTAACATGTGAATCATAAATTTTTGTAATGTCTTTCGTAGTTTTTGATTGCTATAAAGTTACAAAAATCATTCGAAACATTTTTTACATCGAAAACTTTTTCGTCATTTTTCACCCAAAAAAAATTAAAAAATGTCAAAATTATTAGGTTTTTGCTGAGCTGTTTATATCTCACCCCTGCTTATTGCGGAATGCTGAATGCCTCATTTTTAGCTATTCGGGACGCTTTTCCGCCGACGCGCTTGCTCTTTCAGACTGAATCTTTTTATTATTAATTGATTTTGTTTGTACAATATTATGCGATACAAAAATAGTTCGTCCGGACGTTTATCGAATGCGGTTCCCTCGCGATCCAGTCGAACTTCGTCTATTTATCGACTTCCTAAAAACCTACACTTTTTGACTCAAAGATACTTACCCCGTCCTGCGCTCGTCCTTGTTTTGTGGGGGGCTGGTCCGCGAGGCGCTTCGCGTCCGCCGTTCATTCTCTGAATTATCGAATTTGATTTTCTATCTCAACACCAACCGTTCGATTTCTTGGTGGCCCGCTTGCTATTGGAGCGTCTCCTGCTGACGCGCCTCTCTTCTGGAGGCTCAACTTTCCGGGCTAGAGAAGAGGGGTTTTCGAGGTCCTTTTTTTGGTTTTTTTACCGCGTGGTGATCGGGGCGCGGATTCAGGCTCTCGGCGTCTTCGGTTTTCTCGCTTCGGGCTTCTTTCAACAAATTCCAACTCGGGCGGAGGGCATAGATGTTCCATTTCCTCGCTACGGTGAAACTAACATGGATTTAAAGCGTTTTCTCGTCTCTCACCTCGCGCCTTTGCTTCTTCCGCTTCGGCGCGCTTTTATGGCGATGTTGGCGCTTCTTTTTCTCACCTTTGGCGGGCTTTATATATCTGAAAAATGGGTTATAAAGATGCGCTCATTATGAAATGACCTGTCGTTGATCAAGACAAACGCGCGATATGTCTGGAGGACGATGATCAACGCATTTTTGCACGTGAAGAAGAGCATCGTGTACGTGATAAGCCCTCGGCCAAACATTAGGTATAGACGGACAAGGAGGAAGGGAATATCCTGAATTTTAGGGCAGTTACCTTCACCTTGATCTCGGGATGAATCAATTTTAGAGCATCTGCGGGTGCTTTTGCAATATCGGTGGGGGGAATTAATTTTCTCCTATAAGTCCAAATACTCATTAGCTTAATAATAAGTATTTTAATAGGGTTTTTAGTAGCATTTAACTATATTAACTATAATTGAACAGGAAAAAAACAATTAAAAACTGAGAAAAAATTTTTTGGTTGGAAGTTTGGTCGAAAATGAGCTATTTTTGTTAGAAAAGTGGATATTTTGTATTTATAATAAAAATTTGTAAAGTTTTTACGTTTAGGATTAAGAAAAAAAACAGCTTCCCCTAGTTATATTAGAAAATTGGATCCATATAAAATGTTTGTCCCCCGATAATGCGAAAGAACCGATTTTTAGTAATAAACGAGACCTGCAAGCAGTTTGCCAAGACGATAGCCCAGATATCGACATCATTGCATATCTTAAAAACAATATCATATCACGTCGCCGCTGGTTGTTCTACTTACATTTGAAACATCCGGCCTTTCCGGGATCGCGATCTCATCTAACGGACTGGTGATGGCCACGCGCATTTTTCGAGCCCGCGACACCGTCAAGACAAATGGGAATTGTAGCAGGGATAGCTAAACGGATTTTTTAACTACAGTTTTTCTACCTACCGTCCATGGGATCAACACCAAAACCTGAACCCATTGGCTCGTAAAGACGGCGCGCTCCTTGAAGACGTCGAAGAATTCGACAATGTCGGAGGATATGGCCTAAAATTCGGGTACGCAATTTTGTTAATTTTGAACCAGGTAAGCCAGTAGAATTTGGCTGAGCTGCTCGCGGCTGATGTTGCCTTTAGGGAGAAGCCATCTGTTGGTTGGTTAGTTCGGTTTTAGAGTCTCATTGCGTACCGGCCAATGATGAGCACGACCAGCATCAATTGCTCCAAGAGTTGGAGGCGAAGCTCGTTGTCGTCGTCAACTAAAATTGGTGCGTTCTCTTTTTTCCTTTTTTTAGAATAATTCGGTGCTGGTTCGTTAGCGCGGGGGGGGGCAACTTTTCCCAACATTCTTAATGTTCATAAGCTTTTTATATTTGAACTTTAGATAAAATTTAAATGACCTTTAAACAGCCTTCCATAATTTTTCATGCCTTTTTTAAACCTAGAACGATAAAAATTCTCGAAAAATGTTTAATTGTTGCAAAAATACAGCAGAAACGGTCAAAGGTTTGTCCATTTTGAAAGATTTGCGAGTGCTAAATTTAGGTTAAATAAAGGCAATTAAATAGCCCCCCTCCCCGCTAACGAAACAGCTCCGCATTTTTCTAGGGAATATTTCCGCGTCCATATATGCCCCGTTCGAAAACTTCGACACGGACGTTGATGGAGTGTCGAAACGCGGATATGGGCATGTATGTCTCTGTCGCTCTCTCTCTCCTGTGGCGTTAATGTCTGACTGAGACACCACGGTGTATGAGATGGATGTGAAGAAGCGCCGTGAGTGGGCCCCAAGAGATCCCGGGCCATAAGCTGTGCGCTGCGCCCGCGGACATCAGAGGGCCCAACACTGCCTTGGGGCCCCTAGAAGAGCGATGCACCCCGGGACACTGGCTTGTCGAGGGTGAAACCAAGATAAGCAACACCCCCGGTTTAGTGCCCATGAAATTCGGGTTGAAGCGGCTTTTAGAATGATGTTTGAAGTCTTGGTTTGGAATTGGCGTTTCGAATAAAAAGTGTCGTTTCTTATCCGCGCTTTTTAACGTCTATAGACCAAAAAAAGTAGTTTTCTTATAGAAAGTCCCAAAAAACGTGACGTTGCGGATTTCCGGCTTTTTTGTATGTTAAACCATAAAAAAAATTCGTTCTAATAGAATAGCTAAAAAATATTTCGGTTCTTTTGCAATTGGGGGTACGAATTTTTAAGGATCGATTTTTCCAATAAAATATCGGAAGTGTTTCTAAACTATTCGACATTAAAAACACAAGATCATAGATTTTCCATGCTACATCGACCGATTTTTGGTCAAAATTTCCCTAAAGAATGTCTCTAACATTTTTTAATTGTGTTGCGATTTCAATAACTCAAATTCACATATTTTTTTTATTTTTTTTTTCGAAAAAAATAATAGGGAAAAAAAAAAAAAAAAAAAAAAAAAAAAATTAAAAAAAAAAAATTTTAATTATTTTTGAATAACAGAAGGATTAGTTTTAGAAATATTTAAGTATGAAGGGTGGGAAATATTAAAAAGGAAGGAAGAATGATAAAAAAAAAATAAAGAAAAAAATTTTTTTTTTTATTTTTTTTATTATTTTTTTTTTTTTATTTTTATTTTTTTAAAATTTTAAATTTTTAATTTTTTTTGGTTGGGATATGAAAAATAAAAAAAAACTTAATTTTGTATTTTTTTTATTTTTAAAAAAAAAAAAAAAAAAAAAAAAAAAAAAATAAAATTTGGGAAAGGGAGAATTGAAAGGAATCATGGATTAATTTTTTTTTTTTTTTTTTTTTTTAAAAATATTATTTAAATTTAAAGTAAATATATTAAAAAAAAAAATTTAAATTTAAAAATTTATTTTTTTTTTTTTTTTTTTTTTTTTTTTTTTTTTATTTTTTTTTTTTGGTGTTGGGGTTTTTTGGATTTTTGTTAAAAGTGAATTTGGTTTTATGGGATTTGGGTTTTTGATTAGTTGGTGTTGGGGGTAAATTATGGTTGGGGAAATATTTTTTTTATATTTTGTTTTTTTGGTTTTTTGGTGGTGGGTTTAGGTTAGGGATTTTGTGGTTTTTTTTTTTTTATTTCATTTGTACTCAAAACACTATTAAAATGCTTACTATTAAATTTATAGGAATTTCTGGACTCATAGGACAAAATTCGGTCGCACCTGCTGTTTGCGAAAGTACCATTATTTCGAAAAGAAAGTTTCGTAGCATATTTGAGGATTTTTAATACCTGTAAAGTATCCAAAACGAGCATTTTAACATTTTTCAACGCTTATATCAAAACTATCAAAGAAAACCCACGATAAAGCGATGTCTGCTGAACGCCCTCAAATCGTTCCCGCCTCCACTCGCACATCTTCATCTCCAGCAGCCAAATCGGTGGCGCAGTGGCGAGCACGTAGAGGAAAACGGACGTGCAGAACCTAAACACCCAGGTAACGTGGCCAAAAACAGTAGAAAACCATCGACGTTCATCACCAGCTCGCATGACGATTGTGTACGCGCCCTCGAAGATGATGAGCAGCACGATGAACGCGAAAACCCATACAGATTCGCTACCTGCAATCTCTTTAGTAATCCTAGGGCTACGCAACGATACCCTGAACGGTGACGGTGGCCCAGACGGTTGCGACGGAATGTACGATGAAGAGCAGGCGAGCGATGACCGCTCGTCCGATGCCCACCTGGGTTTTTTTACGACGATTTATTCAGGGTTTCAAGTGGTTTAGTGTTAGCTTAAGACCAAATTTTGCTTACAGGAAGTGTTTTAGCTATTTTTTTTTTACTATCCAAAACGGTAAAAACTTTAAACTAAACCTCTAAATCTTCTAAACTGTCTTTTATTTATCCATAAACGTCAAAACTTTACAACATTTTATTAAGAAATTATTAAGAAAAAAAACTACAAAATGCGAAAAATTTCGATTTTTTTGAAACATTTTTCTAGTTTTAGATAGTTTTTCTGGTTAAAATATAGTTTTATTTACTAAAAACATTGTGGAAATACTTCCTATTAAGCTGCTGATAGTTACTCACACCAAAAAAATCCGGGAAACTTACAAGAACTGTGCCCGCATCCGCATCCACCGGTCCATTGACAACGGTACGCTGTGGCGGAGCAAGAGGGCGCTTCTCAATTGTCGAGTCCCTCCTTTCGACCTGTTGATCAATCTGCCTGAAAAACCACATCCGGAGCGACTTCCAGATGTCAGTAACGGCTAGTGTCGAATACTAGTGGGTTAGCCAGTCCGTCGGGGAGCACGAGCGGGTCGATGTTGGCAAATGGAAAAACTTTAGAAATGGCTTGGGGGGCTTGGCTAGGGTGAGTGATGCGCTCTGGGACCTCTCGCCCTCCACACCTTCGTAGAAACGGAGGAGGCTCACCACGATTTTGGCCTTGTCACGATGGGGATGGATGGAGGCGAGATTATTGGGGCGCAAAAACTGACACATTTTTGATAGCGCCGAATTTTCCGGTTCTTGCGCATTATCGGGGGGGGGGGATTTTGCTAATATAAATCGAAGAAGTGTTTTTAAACTGTTTTTACCATTCCTAAGCGTTTACATTATCAAAAACTACAAACAAATTGCGATTTTTCGACCAAGAATGCCCAATTTTCCCCCAAAATGTCCAAAGTTTTGAAGTTCTTCTATAGATTTTGGGCTAGAAATGGCGTTAAATTTTGGAATAAACTCTATAGGACACCTATTTTAACGTTACCAGGGAATTCTGAATTTATAGGAAAAATACCCCCCCCCCCGATAATGCGAAAGAACCGGGTCAGAAACTACATACCTTAATTCGGCCGGTGATAGGGCACGATAGTACGACTTTGGCGATCCAAGCAACAACGATTCGCCGGAACCGCGTCGCGGGTTGATCCTCAGATCTGTGCTAGAAAAGGGTTGTAAAACAACGATTCTGGACGATATACCTAATTTTAAAAACTCAAAATTTTCGCCGTTTTCATAATTAATGGCCAAAACTCACATTTTTTCGAACATCACGGTACGTTTTTGTAATCGAAAAGTTGTTAAATTTCACTAAAATCCCCATTAAAATAATTACTTTTACGATTTACTTTTACGTGTTACTAGGTATTTTAGCGTTATGAAGCTCGTCCCCTCCGATGCAAATAAAATGCGGTACTGATTCGTTAGCGGGGGGGTGTAATGAATGAATCAGAACGTATTTTAATCGCCCTTTACGACTACCAAAATGGTTTTTAATATTTCGTCTTTCGGGTCTTATGGTTTGATAGGCCGAAGTTAGGTTTCCACCCCCGCTATGACCTCCTCCTCCCCCCCCCGCTAACAGCCCAGAACCAAATAATATCCAACCTATAAAAAAATTACCGACTGCCCCGACGCTCGATGGCCTGGACGTTGAGCAACATTTTCGAGATTGTGAGAGTAAAGGGGATGGGGGTGTTGGTGGGGGTGTGGTGGGGTGGCACCCCTGGGGGAATGGGCTCCACTTTAAAAGATGGACTTCTTCTCTCTTTTTGAAGGGGGTGGTGCTCCTCGCGATTCTCAAACGCAACGGGGACACAACTCAAAAAAAAAAAAAAAAAAAAAAAAAAAAAAAAAAAATAAAAAAAAAAAAAAAAAAAAAAAAAAAAAAAAAAAAAAAAAAAAAAAAAAAAAAAAAAGGGGGGGGGGGGGGCCAATGGCTCTTGCTTTTTTTGGAATCGAGAAGCGGAGGCGAAATAGCAAAAGCTAGGAGCTAGGAAACAGATATCTAAAATCGCGACTTTGCCGGAGGACGCACGAAATTATTTTTGTTTCCAGTTTCTTTAGAAGCTAAAAAGTGCATATATACGGTTTTTACTATTTAAACAAAAAGCTCTATAAATCATGTTAAAACTAAAAAAAAATAGGTTTTTAGGAAATTTTTCATTTTCAGACACTTTTCAAGTTTCTAAAACTGTTGAACCTGTAAGACCTGTTAAAAATAAATAGTGTATTTCTATACTGTTTTTTAATAGTTTTTTGCTTGCTAAAACTTACTAAAATTATTGTAAACATTTTGAAAGATCGCCAATTTTGATTTTTTAGCCATCAACCACGGTACTAAACTATGGACCATTGAGCTTTTGATCTCAGCAATCAGTGTAAATTCTATACAAATCGTTCTTCTATTTTTTCTATTATTTCTGTTTTCTATTAAATTTTTTGCGATTTTCTACACTTTATTAAATGCTCAATTATGGCAACTTGAAGCCAATTTTATTAAATCCTGGGCATTCCAACAATGATAAATTGCGGAGCAGGACTCAACAATATTTGGCCGATAAACCCGTCGCTGCGGCTTGGAGCACAATATACAAAAAATGAACAAGTACTTAGGAATTGGGGGTAACTGTACAAAAAGATACAAAATACTATCGGTATGTTGGGGGCTACCGGCACTGGATGGGAAGGGGCAGGGGAAGGGTGGCAATGTTATTGTCGTATGAGGGGGATTGTCTAGTGCTGGATGCGTCGGAACCTCGTCTCGATGTCTCATCTGGCATCTTCTCCAGTGTGGGTCCGGCTGTCACCAGCGAAATTCGGTGAGAACCGCGCAGTTCGCTGGAGATTGCCATGAAGATGCCCTCGAGGCTTGATGGTTCAACCTGCAACTTAGAATATTTTATTAAATCATAAATCACTAATTTTCTAATCCGAATTTGCGTTTTTTCGTCCGAAGCGCTACCCCGTACATCTTTGTACTATCGGAGCGTTTCGTACTTAGCGTCTTAGCGACCCGTTTTTAGAACGTTTCACATCAGATATTTGCTGTTCTGGTTCCTTAGCGGGGGGCCGGGCGTTTAAAGTGGAAATTAACTGCGGCGATTCAATCCGATCTTTATTTTAATAAAAAAAGCTATTTTAAGTGTTTTTTTTCGCAGTTTCGTCTTACTAAACGTCAGAAAACATTTCAAAAAATTTCTCGAAAAGACCCTCGCTTACAAACCAGAGCCCTACTCAATTTTTCCTTTATTTTTTCCTGGACTTACCGAGCAATGGCTGAGATCGCAGACGATATGCGTAAGGTTGGGCGTGACGTGGAGCGTAGGCGCGTATGTCGTCAAAACCCGATCCACCTCACGATGAGACAGCGTTGATACCTTCAAAAAGGTAATTAATTAGCGATCGCGTCGGTTCCACATACCTCGGGCCCAAAATGGATTCGCAGCGAGCGGAGAGCGTTGCGCTGGTCATAGGGGAGCGCGGCTTGGAAAGCACTCTGGAGAGAGTACTCCAGCTGCTCACATCCGGCAACCGTCATGTCGAGCTCGAGCAGTGCAGGACCGCCTGGAAAATGAAAAGGTATATTTCATCTAGAGAAGTTAAAACCGTAAATTAACAAACTCTTACCGGTAAGCATGGCCCGGAAAAGCGGGTTGATGAGCTGGTGATGAAGGGGGATGTTGCGTTGGTGGCTGTAGCGGATGTGAGCACCATTTCCCGCCCGGGAGAGTTCGATGCGCGATTCCGCGGATGATTCGAGCACCAGGCGGCTAAGTGTTCCTTTTTGCGCTTCTACGAATCGTGTCAGGCGCTAGAAAAATTCGGTAAAAATTCGCAAAAATGTGCATAAAAACGTACGCTGTAATCTGTGTAGGAATCAAAATTAAAAAATTATAGTACAACTCTTACAAAAAAAAATTAAATAATCTTAAATAACTAAATATAACCGAAAAACTTACATTATAATTCTTGCAAGTGTATTCTGGTCGAATGGGCCGAGGTGACGGCTTCAGCACCAATGTCAGATCGTTTAATTTCCACGCTAAAAGAGAAATGTTGGTAACGATCACCAAGTATTTACCGCCAGCCATTGCCACCAGAATCTCCTTCCGGTACGCGGCGTCCGTTTTCTTCAACTCGAGCGTTTTGATCCTAAAAATCAGCGGTTATCGTGCTTCTGCTTTTCACCCACCTCGATGCTTGCCGAATGACGTCGCGCCACATCTGGGAGTTGGTGGTGATCTCCTTGTCGCGTGTCTCCTTACCGCCCAGGCAAACGATCGAGGCTACAAGGGAGCACCCATTAACCGCCTGAAACAGGCGACCCGTCAGCTAGGCTCATTCAAAATGGATGGTGGATGGGGATTTGGATTAGAAGCTCAGAGACTTTGCACCCTTTGCCGGTGGCCTTACCTTGCTCCATCCAGTGGACGCGGGCCGTTTGGAACTTGGTGAAGTAGTTGTTGCGGATGGTTAGGCCCAGGGTTGCATGGGATTCCTAGAGAACTCGTTTAAGTCCACTTATTCGGCAATTAAAATGTAGATAATGTGTTTTTGATTATTGGGACTCTCCGAACGTTAGGCCAAAGTTAACCGCCCGCTAACAGTGCAGTACCGGTAGAGGCATACATACCTGAAGGGCTAACACATCCTCCAGATCGCAATGTTCGCAGATTTGGACCACAATCTCCACCGGGATCCGCGCGAACGAACCGAGGCCCATGGTTGTGGCTGAACAAAAATATTAGGGATACTTTCCGGCAATTTACAATAATCAGAAAACAGAAATCAACACGTCAAGATTTCCACCAATTTTGACGGGGCGGACGAAAAAAAATGATAATCTGGCCGGTTGAATGGGAATGCCCCGGGTGGAGCACTAATCAGCTGCCGAGCGCTCTCTGATCCACAGCCCCCGAATTTCCCTGACACACAACGTGCTAATTCGTCCCGGCCCCCGTCGCTTATCAGCTTCGTAAAAAAGGCAGCGCCCGTCGCCAGGCCGCATTTCAAAGCCTCTACCATCTGACTATCGAGAGGGGGTAAATATTTTCCACATAGCATAGCCGAGAACAAAGGAAGAGGGGTCAGGAAAATCATGATATGGATAGTTTTCACTGCTAAATACAGGCAAAGGGAGTGAAAACAAGAAGATAAACGTTTGATCTTTGGAAAATTTGGATCTTGGTAGACTGAGCAAAAAGAAGGATGTACCCAAATGTGCATAGTGGATAGACGGCCAGATGGCGACAGGTTGGCCCCTGTTTGGTTAACCGGGCCAAGTAGGCACCGACCATTGCGCAAGGAGGGCCAGGGCGAGAGAGAGAGAGCGAGCGAGAGAGCGAGAGAGATAGCCAGAGATGGAGAGCAAGATTTTGGATAGCGCTTCGAACTCTGCTTACAATGGGGGGCGTATCAGATAAAGGTCATAGCGAGGGCATGGCTGCCGACAATTTTGGCAGATTAGGGGAAACGGTTGGAGGTGAAAATTAGGTAGGCAAGACTGGATGTCCGAAACTAGCCATGAATACTATCGGAAATTATTTGCCAAAAAACAACTCAATCTGCTTAAGAAAATAGCCCATTTTTCTGCATACTAGGCTTCATTTTAGAGATTATATCTATTTACCGTCCGAAACAGCTCAAAACCAAAATTGGCAAAAGCAGGGCAAGCTGGCAAAGATCATTTGCAACGGGAATTAGAGCTAAAACCTGATAATTCAAATTTAAAACCATGAAAATGGTGCTAAACCCATTTCCTTTCTATTACCAGGTGCAAAAAGGTCAGACAAATATGCGCGGGCAAGGTAGGACTCGGTGTCGAGGTGCGAGATCCCGCGGTGGAAGGGGAGGCGGAGCCCGCGTGCCTGCTCCCTCATCCCTTCACCCACTATCTCGACTGGCAAGGCGACAGCCCGCCTCGTGTCGTTGACAAGAAATGGAATATCCGGGGGAGGGCCCTCTGCAGATGCCTGCGGCTAGGCCAGCCCCCAGCATCAAAGCCAAAAACCGACTGCGCAATCGGATACTGTAGTCGGGTCTCTGAAATACCGATGCAACAGATAGTTGTACTAATTCGGTACACTTTGGTGTTTTTTTTGTCGGGCAGGCCTAAACTGTAACAGAAACGCAACGGCTAGTGCAAACCTGCGAATAATCAGAAAATACTAAAATCATGTCTGAGCCCTAATATAACCTCAAAAACCACTGATAAGGGACTGTTTTAGCCGTAGGCGGACGTCTAGATGTTGTAACGCATTAATAAAATATATCATTTGAATCAAAATAAAACCCTCGATCAGGTAGGCTTTAAAATCGACTGGACAAAAAAAACCTTCTCCTGGGCGTAAAATGATCTTAAAGTAGTTATAACTTTTTAAATCGGGCAAAAACTGAAAGCAAGTTTAGAACCAGCTAAAAATCCTGTAGAAGACAGGCTAGATAATTTCAAAACACCATCTCGACCATAGGGGGTTCCCTTGCGAGCGTTCACTAAATGCCTAAATTTAAAGTTTTCCTTAGTTTTCTTCCAAGTGCACCTCAAAAATTCAACTTCCAAACCCGCATCTCCAAATCTGTTGCAGCCCATAAACATGTAATTACGGGCAGCTGCACCATTTGCGTCACACCCCCCGAAGATGGTGCCGATAAGGAAGGGCCGGGGGGCAACGTGTTTGTCTCTGGTGCTCCCGCGTATTTCCTGGAAAAATCCAAAACTTTCTCGATCGCAAAGCCATTGACACTAAATGGACGGTGGAGAGGAGATGGTATGAATAACAAAATGAGCAATCAATTAAAGTGCTGGTAAAATGGAAGAAAAATAAGGTAGGCAAAAATACAGAGAAGCTGCAAGAAAATTTGTCACAAATTAGAAGCAATGCCATTAAAAAAGCTAAAAATCTCAATTAAAATTAAAAATCGATAAAAAGGCAATTAATTCCACGACGCTACTTGCCAGACAATTTGTCCATAGGTTTGCGACGTAGTCATTCTCAGATTTCCTCATTTTCTTTTTTTTGGAAAAAACGGCCTGCTAATTATATTCTTTTTAAGGTTTTTTTAAAGATTCATGACAAGGCCTATTTTGTTTCTTTCTTATTGCATTCAGCATCTATCGAACTTTTATTATTAGTTTTATAGCATTTTTAGTAGATGAGCCATTGGCACATGTCTTTCATCGACCTTTTCATCACATTTCGTGCAAGGAACTTTGTTGTTATTTTTTCGTCTTTGACTCTTTGGGATACCCATAAGCCTATATGCGCATCTAGGTCTCCTTTTTACTTTACTATTTGAGCTTCGATGAGATTTCAAAATTCTGTAATGTTCCAATTTTTCAATTACAGCATGAGTGCCCCCTGGCCAAATGTCTCGGACTCAAGCTTTGCTGGCGTTCAACATCCATTCGAGACGCAAGTCCGATTAGGAGCTGGCCAACCACCGCCGACTGCCGGACCAGTACCACAAGTGTCGGCTTTTCCTTCGGTCGCAGAACTCGAATGCCAATTTGGGTTTCGATACAGGAACCCGGAGTCGATAGGTGCGCTTGATTTTTCGGGCCCATCTTTTGTTCAGATAGCTCTAGTTCATCTTCGACGCGCAGTCCAAGCCCAGAAAATTTTGGAAGCACCTCACGCCCCAGGAGCCTATCGCCGCTTCGTCGCCCAAATCGGCCGGGCGACATCGACACGGCGCTCGCACATGACCCGCGGTTTTTGGCTGTTGCCACCGACATAGATGTGGAATCGAGCGCAGAATATCGTAACGATCGACTCTAAAATGAGCAATTTTTTTTTAGTTACACCACCACCAATGCCCCCACCGGGTCTTGTGCCCAGCATCAGAGAAGAACCTATTCGCGAACTGATCGACATCAACGGCATCGAAACGGCTCTGCATAATTTTGCGACCGGGCAGCTCGACAGATCCCGATTCGTGTGTTTTTCTCATTTGATATTTCTCAATGTTTTAGGTGGTGGAACTACACGCCCACATGGGATTGTATAACCGACTCCACGAGCCGTTTCAACGATTCGAAGACAACATGAAGACGCTGCATTTACTGTTGCTCACATGCCAGAACGCTGCCGACGAGTTCAGGCTGCGAACGGTTCAAGTTCTGCAAGCCGTAGCCGGATCCGGCTTTTTCACCACGTTGCTCCACGGTGGCCTGATTCCTCAGCTCGAATGCTGTGCGCGAAACGTAACACTATCAATTTTTCACAAAGTTTCTTCTAGCCAGACTACTTTGCCTTTTGTTTGGGCACCATGCTGAACCTGATGGAGTTGTTCTCCGTCTTTGGACTTACCGGTGAAGCATGGGTAAATTTATTCAGCCCTTTGAGTGCTCGTTTCAGACTGACCTGCTTGACATCTTGCAACAAATTGCCGAGGAGGTGCCTAGCACAGTACGGAACAGCATGGGGCTGGACTTAGAGCAAATGTTTGGACGGCTATATGTAGGTGTTTGTTAAGATTCTCAAATAGTGACGTAGTAATACGTCTGAAGGCCTGCAATATAACTATTTTTCCAGGATCAAGTCGCTATACAGCATGATATCGAAGGCAGCCGAGGCCGTGATTTTGCTCTTGAGAAGCAAACGTTGGAATCGGTGGAGGAGTTCAACACCCTGAAGAAGGGCCTTATCGATCCGCTTGCCAATCAGCTACCGCCCACTTTGGAGGCTGAGGTTCTCCAGCTATTTGGGTACTGTGATTCATTGCTTTAGCCAACCCCCTACCGGACATTGTGGGCTGAATGCGAAAGAACGGAACCTCCATGCGAATTTCGCAACCTTTCCAGTGAAATTGCCGTGGACGACATTGCTGATACAAGTAAAGTCACATTGGCTTCCTGTTCCAACGGGCACTTTTAGGTGCCATCCCTTACCTACGACGGATGAAAGTGGAGGGCTGGTTCAAGAACGGCGACGAATACTTGGACATTGTCTATCGCTTGTTTCGAGAGGACCTTGTCTCTACGCTACGCAACGGACTCTATATTTGGAAGCAACATAGTGTGTTTTATCGATTCCCTGGTGCTCCAATTATTCGCCCTATCAGTTTGACTAGATATTCTGGCAATTGGCACATAAAAATAAAATAGAAAAATTTTTATGCCGTTTTGTGTGTAAGTGGTAACTGACTTTGCGATTTCCTGTCATTTGCGACGAAAAATACATAGACTGCTACCGCCTATTTAAGTTTGATACTTTATTTTAGACTACCAGCTTGGTCGTGATGCGGGCGGATACAGTGCCGACCTCTTTGTCGTGCAGGACGTACGGCTTCGTGGAGTCCAAGTCAAAAGCGGATCCGGAGAACCGATGCGTTTGGCCGAAATCCCGGTATTATTTTTAAATTGACGCAGGATATTTTTGATTTAGTATGCCACGGTTTCTCGCGTGATTGAGAGCCGCAAGTTGTCATATGGTCAATTGGTTGTTCTCTCTACTGACGGCTTCAAATCCGATATCCTACTTGGAATTGTCGGTGAACGAGACGACGATTTACTGGTATATCTTTTTGGGGCCGCGAAGCTTTTCTTTTTCAGCGAGCTCGTCAATCAGTGGGGATCATTTTGATCGAAGAACGTGATCGTGGCCTCGGCAGTGTTCAAGTAAAGCTTGATACGGAATACCAGCTCGTCGAAAGTAACGCCTTCCTTGAAATGTACACCCCGGTGTTGATGGCCATCCAGGTGAATTTATTCAATTAATCAAGCATCGTGGTTTAGAGCCTGAACCGCTTCCTGCCAGTCCCCTTCGAATCTTACATTGTCCATGGAAATACAAATGTTTCACGTCCACTTTATTTACGTAACATCGAGGCCAGGCGCGCGCTCCCTCCATTGGACATAGATGTACGGTTTCTCTTATACATTTTCCCTTTTTAGTTATAGGATGTTGCTTTACTGTTTCATCGCTAACTTTAGATCTACTACGAGAACAAATTGCGTCGCAAGAAAGCCGAATTCAAGCTTTGGCTTCAAGACCAAAATGCGGCCGCTGCCCTGAAACCTCATATCGGCGATCATGCCGATGGCGAAGATGAAGCTCGGGCGAGCAAGAAGCAACGGAGGAAGCAGAAGAAAACGGTATCTTTAATCCAGCTACTCACAAATGTTTCAGGCTCAATCGAATACCCTCGATTTTGATGGCGGATCATCGCAATCTGATGCCGCGAATGCTAACCCGGAAATGGCACAGCTTTGCCGTGAAATCAACGAGGCTGAGGATTATGTGCGGAGACCGCAGTTCGATATCTACGCAGCATCGCGCAGGAAGATGGTCCGAATTCGCGGGTTAGATTACGACCTCGAGCAAATCCACGAAAAGTTTGACCGTGAGTTTCTCCATCTTGCTCTCATGAAAAAGTTTCTTTTAGCCACACACGTCTTCATGGACTTCTCGCAGAGGGAGGCATTGCTAACCGCCCTGACCAACGAGTTCGCCATCATCCAAGGACCACCGGGCACTGGAAAAACCTTCATCGGCGTCGAGATCGTGGCCGCGATGCTTGCCAGCCGTCCTTATTGGGGCGTGCGTGAGCCGATCATCGTCGTCTGCTTCACAAACCAAGCGCTGGATCAATTCCTCGAGAAAATCAACGAACGCATTTTGGTGAGACCTTCAATGTCGTATCAACCGCCTTTGATTTAGCACGACATGGCAAGCGGTGAGATCACGGATAACGAGGGCCCAACGGTCGTTCGACTTGGATCGCGTTGCGAGAGCGCTTACATCAAAGAGTAAGGATTTTTCGATTTTTGACAACGGCATGGTCTTGGTGCACTGAATCCTTCTGGTACTTCAAAATACCTCGGTTTTCAGCGACTACAAACTGATGAAACGTGATGTGTGCGACTTTTACCGCGATACCGTGCCGCCACTCAAAGGAGTTTCCCGGAGACGTGTCTACGAAGATTTCGAATTGGCTGAAGCCGCTCTGGGGGAGGCCGTGGCTCTTCTGCGCTTGGCTCGACGAGACCTGATTAGTGGCAAATGCATTTTCTCGGTAAGGATTCTTGGTTATTTCATTTGGATGTATTTAGATCATGTCGAGGCAACATCAGGAACAGTTTATCCGCGAGTACCATGGTCACCTGGACACGAAGGGTCAGCCGATGTCTGTTGATGAGAAGCTGGCCGCTTGGCTGCTGAATCGAGATTTCACAATGGATGCACCACTACCGGAAATCTTTGTCGACACGGAAGATGATTCCGAAGATCCTGAAGCCTACGACGCGCGCCTTGCCGACGCTCTACGGAAAGAGGCACAAATGAAGAAGCTTGAGGCGGCTTGTGAAGCATGGGGTATTGGCGAAGAGGTAGTTTTTTTCTGAACGATGGCGATTGGGAAAAATGGACCAATTTTCCGTTTAACTTAATTAATTTGATCTTTTTAGAAGAAGAAAAGTCCCGTTGGGTTCGTCGAGGATACCTACGAAGTACGGGACTTTTGGATCCTGGGCAGAGACGTCAACGCCATGGCGAAGCAATTTGAAAATCAGGTTTTTTAGAAGAATCATTCTTATATTTGCATTTTTAATCCTGCAGGTCATAATGTGGGGCAAAAGGAACAAGAAAACCGACCTGCTCAATAAGTACAACCGAAATATCGAAGTGTGCCAGGTGATATTGTGGCGCTACCCATTAAAATACAACTTTTAGGACCCAGCCATTCGTGCGGCTATAACTGCGGTCCAAGCGACGGTACTGGCAGCAGTCCCATTGACTCACGACGAGGCTAGTGCAATCAAGGTTATTGCATATTTCTTACTACATAAATTTCCTGTTTGTAGAACATCACCACACTACCGAAAGAGCGCCGGTGGCAACTATATGCCTACTGGAGGATTCGGCTGTATGATGACACAAGGAAACAAATGCCACGCCTGATGGCACGTTATCGTGATGCCTGCACCGAGAAGAAGGAGATGCTTCAACGAGAAGATGCCAATGTGCTTAGAAATGCTCTAGTATGCGTCTTCTTCGTCCGTGATTTACTCGTTCAGGTGATCGGTGCTACGACGACTGGCGCTGCCAAGTATCGTGATTTGCTGCTGAAAGTCAACTGCCGACAGCTCATCGTGGAAGAAGCAGCCGAAGTGTTGGAGGGCCACGTTCTCGCATCCCTACTTCCTACATTGCAACACGTTGTCATGATTGGCGACCACCAACAGCTTCGCCCCAACCCATGTATAAATTTTGCTTGGGATGCCTACTTGTATTTTTTAGCAAACTACGAACTCGGCCGCAGCTACAACCTAAACGTCTCGATGTTTGAGCGTCTTCACCGCAATGGATTCCCGTGCACTTCACTCTTGGTTTGACCAAACATGATTTCCCAAGTATTTTTAGAAACAACATCGTATGCGACCGGAAATTACTGAATACATCGTTCGCCCGCACTTCTACTACAAGTCAGTGCACCTCAAATACAGTTATTCATTTTTCAGGCTCGAAGACCACGAGATCGTCATGGAATATCCGCCAGTGGCCGGAATGGGCAAGAATGTATGTTACATTTTTTGCAACACTTACCTTTTATCTTTTTTTAGCTCTTCTTCTGGGAGCACGACGAGCCGGAGGAAGCCCTGCCCTGGGATAACACTTCTCGCAAAAACAACTACGAGGTGAAGCAGGCGATTGCGCTTACTCGCTATCTGCTTCAACAGGGCGTCTACCAGAAGAGTGATGTAGGCGAATTTATCCTTTTTTCTAATGGCTAAAGTTAGGATTAGAATTTCCGTACCGCCTGTTGAATTCTTGTAACAATTTATTTTTTGAGATCACCATCATCTCCACCTACGCAGCACAATCGTCTCAGATGCGCTACGAAGTTTCTGCCGCTTTTGGCACGACTGCCGAAGGCAGACCCGAAGTTCCCGTCGAAACCTTGGACGGCTTCCAGGGCAAGGTGGGCCTAAACTTTTGCAGCTATTCAGCAATTTGTTTTAGGAGAACAAGATCATCATCCTGTCCTTGGTTCGATCCACAAATCGCGACGGGACGATCGGCTTCTTGAGCGACAAACATCGCGTGTGTGTCGCGTGGACCCGCGCGAAGCACGGGCTCTTCGTCCTCGGCAACATGGACTTCATTGCAAGCAGGTAAGCAGCGGTAACTTGACAGTAACTTTATTTGGGTCGAATCTCTTCGAACAAATATCCACACAGCTCGTCTTGGCCAACATGATCGGCAAGTATCTTCCCGTGCGCTGTGCCGCTCACGGCAAAGTTCAGGTAACCGTTCGTTTTGATAGTCTAGAGTGGTTTTGTTTAGGAAATTCGACTGCCGTCGGAGATGGAGGTGAGGTGCCCGAATGGTGGTTGTGACATGCCTTGCCCGAAAGTTTTGTCATGTGGACACCAATGTGATCGAAAGTTTGTGAAAATTATTTCCGGCCACATCCCAATTTTAGGTGCCATCCGGTTGACGACCACAAAGAGTATCAGTGCCAGGTGACGGTGGAAAAGGCGTGCCCTCGCAGCAAACATATTGCCACGAAGATTTGCTCTGAGGTGAGGAATTTATCATATTTGCAATTCCGGCGGTAAATCGCAATCTTTTGGGTTCTGGACTGTTAGCGGGGAAGGCCTATATAGCAAAAATTTGAGCGATTTTTCGTGTTTCAAAGCCATTCCATATTTTTGGTTTTTATACCGTTTTATGTATGTACGGTATGTACAGGATATAAGCCAAAGTTAGCCCCTCCGCTAATAGCCCAGAACCCTATTTTCAAAACATCACCCAAATTCCTCTTTCCAGGACTTTGGCCAGTGCGGCCGAATGCTCCTGCGCAATATGCCATGTGGCCACATTGCCGACTTTGCCTGCCACCTGGCCGATGAAAGCCTTCAGTGTCGAGCGCCGTAAGTTGAAATTGTGTTTTAATTCTCTGTCTTTAGGTGCGACCGACCTCTGGCCTGTGGCCACTATGATTGCAAGAAGCTGTGTCACCAAGCCTGCTCAATCTGCACTAGGGTGCGACTCTGGCTTTATCCAAGAAACCTTTTTATTTTTAGGAGGTGTTCCTGCCGTTCCCGCGTTGTCCATTTAACCATCAGGCGACGGTTCATTGCCGCTTTCGTGCGGAATTCGAAGAGGTATATCTCGCCATTTCTCTTTTTTATCTTTCGATCACGCTCAATTAATAGAAAAAGAAATGATAATCTAAAAAAATGTAAATGAGTTGACGGGGATGGCGAAAGGCGTTATTTGGAAATTTATCCACTTCTAGTCTCTCTTATTTAGGAACGCCCAAACTGCCAACATCCCTGCCCGGAACTTCTGTCGTGCGGCCATCATTGTACCGAAGTATGCGGAGACGCTTGCACGTTTCAGTGTATCGAGGTTCGTTTGCTAACGCTTTCTCCTTTTGACCATAAAATTTCCAAAAATGCTTTTCGTTTAGGCCGTCGACCATCAATGCCCGGGTTGTGGTCAGCGGATGGAGAAGCCCTGCTTCGAAGAGCCCGATGACGTGCGCTGCGACTTGTGCACGGTGGGCCTGCCCCCCCGCTCAAACCTCCTTGCACGATTAATAAGAACCTTGCGTTGAGATGAGGCCATTTGTTGTTTTTGCTTTGTTATTACTCGATCACCTCGTGATGTTCGATTTTAAAATCACTTGATAAAGTTATTGGTATTATATTGAGATTTTCTTGCTATTCTGAGAATCTCGTTTGTAAAGTTTGGCGGTATCGAAATGTTCACAGAAAGCCCAAACTGATTGCCATCAATTAAAAGGCAGAAATGTTACCCCAGAAATCAATTCTTTTTTTCGCTCGATAATTCAGTATATGACGTCAAGTTAGCTCTCATGTGTTTTATATCGAATATTTATTGTACACACATGGCTCTGAGATGTCAACTGAAACCGCTGGCTTCCGGCCACTAGTAGCCACGCGGCGAAGTGAATGGAAGCACTGCATGTATCGAAAGGCACACACGTTTGATTGATGGGTCGGCGGTACAAATTTAGAAGGTGTACTTCGAATGGCCGAGAGGGTTGGCGCCGGCCGTGGCAGAACTGTCGAAGGCACTCGTCATCGACGAGTTGAGGGAGTTGCGGCTTCCAAGGATACCTAAATCGATGAGATAACAAAGAAAACAAAGCTTTATGCCAAAATCTATGCAGCAAAAAAAATTCATTACGCCAAAAAACATTATACCGAGATTTCGTCGGCGTATAATGGATTTCAGCGTAATCGGTAAAATGTTAAAAACTGTAGACTTACTAGATCTGGCAATGGAGGCTGTCGGTGTGCCGGTACTCAGTTGGGAGCCACGGCGTTCCGGAGGTGGCGGTCTCGATCGATCATCTGAACAATTGGTTAGAGGAACAAAATCATGCCACGTACAGCTTTGCCGGATGCGGACGGTGTTGTTGTAGGCGGAGGGGGGTGGTAGATGGGTCGGCCGTTGCATTTGGAGAGGTGGGGCGGGAGGGGGTGGTCGAGTCGAGCCTAGAGTAATAGTTTTTATGAGCAAAATATCTCCAATAACTCACCGTTCATCTGCGCGTCGTGTTGGGAGCACAGCGTGTCCAGTTCGTGGCCCAGCTGGTCGATTTGTTGCAGTGTTTCGGCGATGAGAGCGCTCGACGCCGCATCGGATGAGGTTGAGGAGCCTTCTAAAAAGAATTTTTGAGGGAGGAATTTGTGAGTTAGTGTATTTCGGGAGGATTAAGAAGTTTTTTCGATATTCTCAACAATCAAAACGATTCTTAAAATCATACGAAATACGAACGAAACTCACGAGACCGTAACTCGCAATTTGTTAAACAACAAAACTCTATGTTTTCATGTTCTAGCGATTCATTGTTGCTAAATATTAAAATATTACGCTTTGCGGTATCTGCCGGAAATGAGGGCGTCGTGGGGTTGTTGTAGAAGCCTCCTTGAGAGTGTCCGTTGAAGCCATTTGCAGCATAGGGGGTGCCAGCTATCGAGGTTGTCGTGGGTTGCCACTAAATTTAAAGATCATCTCCAGAAAATCGAGAAAACGGTCATGTAATAATTCTTTTGAGCAATCAAACTC
Source organism: Mesorhabditis spiculigera (assembly GCA_958295435.1). Lineage (NCBI taxonomy): Eukaryota > Metazoa > Nematoda > Chromadorea > Rhabditida > Rhabditidae > Mesorhabditis > Mesorhabditis spiculigera. Next base: position 2,153,373 of record CATQJA010002653.1, read on the forward strand.
ACCACTGCATGCGTGCCATTTGTCTGCTGCAAATCACCGGCAAATGATTGCGGTCGTTGCTTGGCTAGCTCGCCGATCTGCCGGAAGGCCACTGGCGGCTCGCCCATGCTGCTATTCTAAAAAAAGATGAATAAATCCGCCAAAGTTCATCTACCTTCGAGAGGACAGAATGATGGCTGGACTTCCGGGTCAGTGGCCGTTGATGGCTGCCATACTCGCTGGGCGCCGCATAGAATCGCGCCGGACCGTCGATGCTCTCTGCCGAGCCGGAAGCGACATCTAAACACGGTTTTGAAGGGCTAAATAACCAAATTATACCGCTGGCCGCACTCCAAGTTGGTGACGGGTCTTCACTGCCTCCGCGGTGGATCTTTTGCTTTTGCTGGCATTCGTCGAGCACAAGCGCCGTCTTTTCCTCGCCCACTGAAGCATTTTACTTTAATAAAAAAGTACTTTCTCACCGTCAATAAGATCGGAGAGTACATCATGGACGATTTTTGTGGGGTCGGCCTGGCGTATGTGGTTGATGAGACCCTCGACCGCAGGGACGACGTGTGTTGCTTCTTCGATCCAGCTCACCTCGGTCGACTAAAGTAAATTTAGTTCGTAAAAAAGTCACATTCAACTCACGAAAAACGGAAGCAGGGCCTGGATGAAAAACGTGAATTGGTGTCGTTGCTCTGACAAGGCTCGGGAACACATTCCTCGGTGTGCAGAGATCGACGCCGCGTCATTGTGTCCTTTTGTTCGAGCCTAAAAAGGGTTTATAATGGGTCTTCTTCAACAAAAAATCCTAGGAAAACGATACCCACTTTCTTGATCTGCTTGGCGTTCGCTTTTTCCAATTCGCTCGTTCGGGCCTTCCAGTAGGTAGTTCTTTGATTGAGGGTGGGGGCTAACTAGAAAAAGCAAATAAGAAAACTCAATGTTTTCTGACATCTTCCGATAGAGCATCTGCAGCCGCGCGCAGCCGAACTTCCATCGCTCGTTCGCGCATACACACACGGGTGACGCAAGCAGCAACATCACGGTTGGCCCCTGAAGAAAGGGTATAAAAATACGCGTAAACAAAAGGGCTTTAGGAATAGACATGTTATGAGAAACCGATTTCTAAGTGCTGAAAGTGAACATGTCACAAAAAGGCCGTAAAACAGGCTCGCTCATACATAAAACGTATAATTCCCTGCAAAACCCTAAAAACAGTTTCTAACCTCGTAGATTATTCCCAATATCTGACACGGCCTGTACGGCGTCGGTGAATGATTGGAGGGCGGTGGCGGTTGTTTTCAGGGCTGCTGACAGCTTTTGTGCTCGTTGCCCCACCGTTTCCCAGGCGCCGTATGAATGCTGAAAAAGCAATACTAGATTTTCGGCTCAAAGTAACAAACTAGCAGCGTTTCTGGCATGATAAACCTAAGTTTTTCTGGGCTCAAAAGCATTTCCTGAATATCTTGTGTGTCTCACCTTCATATCCGAGATGACCGTGGTGTAGAGGGAAAGCAGGGCATTGTATTGGCTGTCTACCGTCATCCCGAAATACACATATAGGCTCGTGGAGCTGAAAATGGAAGGATTAATGGGAAATAATGACAAAAATAAGGAAAATGACGGCGAAAAATGGAAAAATCACGATTTTTCAGGCTAAAACAACAAAATAAAAACATTTGAAAATTCGGAAGGCGCGCACTTTAGCCACCACCCTCAACTATCTACACATTAAAGGGCTAGTTCAGCCAATAAAACAAAAGAATTTCCGCGGCCCGGAGTCGAACCCTCTCTGCGTTTTTGTGTCTGCGCCTCTCCCATTTCCCCGATCTCTAATAGCTGTCGTAATGGGGGACTGTTCGGGCGCACTGTGCCTACGTCCATAGTTTCCCAAGGTACCAGCCCAAGCTCTAAAAGTTGAACTAGCCCTTTAATTAAAACCTACACCAAAACCTTGAAAACCTAGGCAAAATGCCAAACTCATGGCCCGAGTGCGAGCAGAATAAGCCCAGGGCCATGGAAAGGAAACAGAATTTGGACGGGCGAATGGGCACAGGAGAGGGGGATTGAAAAAGAAGGGCCAAAGCTCGACGACGAGGAGGAGAAGCCGCAAAAAGAGCCGGGCAACGAAGAAATGGGAATGGCACGAAGGAAAGGTGTTACATTGTTCGGCCAGAAAAAGGCAGAAAAAACTGGACCCCCAGGCTCTTTGCGGCAGTTGACCACAACGGTGTTGCGGTGGGGGGTTTTTTGAGGTCGTGCGCTCGGGTTCTTGCTCTTTATAGTTTTAAAATTATTAGCTAAGCATCAAAAAGCAAAACCACATAAAAAATTGCGGTGAAAAACATGAAGTTTAGTTAACAACGCTATTTTGACATTTTTTGAGGATGAAGAGGTTTATATAAAAAAAATCGTGTGCATATTGTAGGTAACCCGAAAAAAAGCAAATTTTCGACAGTGTCTAATAATATGACGAAAAAGATAATAAAAAGACTTGGGAAAGAATAGCTTTCTCAAGTAGCTAAGAGCCGCTTTCATATTTGGATTTTTTTTGTAATTTTTTTTTTATTTTAAACCTAAAGCATCAAAAAAGAGAAAAATTGCGTCGAACATGCTGATTTTTGGCTCATAAAAATTGGATAAAAATTGAAATTTTCCGGACGAAAAAGGCTTGTGGAAAATGGCGGTGAGTTCCGCGGCTAACGGAAGGATTTTAAGTATATAATAAACAATGGTTTTTGGGACCAAATAGCTTCTGAGACAGCAGAATTTAAAGCAGTTTTTAGATTAAAACGTTAGCGTGCGCTATTTCGGTTGACAAGAAAAACAGGAGACCAACCCTGTTGACCTTGAGGTTGCAAATTAGACAACACTGGCCCGCAACAGGTGCTAAAACGCGGAAATAATCGGCATTCGGGTGTGGGAGATTCGCGGGCAATAAAGGGGATTATTTAGAAGGGTGTGGAGGGGGTGGGTGCCCCCAGAAATTCGTCCACTTCAAGGCGTGAACACTCGCGGGGCGCGTGAAAGCCTGAAAGAATAGGATGGGGCCGCAGGGGGGCCTTTTGGTCCCACCACGCACCGATTTGCATATGGTGGATGGTGGGGGGGGAAGGAGCGAATTCGAGCAATGCCACCCCCACACGCAACACATACATAAATCACAGAGCCGACCGGAGGATTGAACACCGCATTTCGAGGCGAGGAACTCGCAAATTGGCACCCCGCCAAGTTTCAATTGGCAATGGAAGTGGCCAGGAGGTAGAAATTGACAAATTTTCTCTGCTAGCTTGCCCGGTACTGATGTATTAGCGGGGGGGGGGATTTCGGAGAGCTGGAAAATATATCTAATTTAGCAACATTTATTAGCATTCTAGTGCATTTTTCTAGTGTTTTTAATCGTTTGTGATTACTGTAATCCCATAAAACTTTTTAAAACTTCAACGTTTTGGGCCATTTTCTTTAATTTTTCACCAAACTCAAGTACTTTCAAAGATCTGAATCAAAACACCTAAAAACGGCGCAAAAAGCTACAGAAACGGGTTGTATTTCTCGAATTGGGCGCTTAGGCGGCAGGGCAATAAGCAAAAGTCAGGTTTCCACCCCCGCTAAGAGACCAGTATTCCCCATCGTTCTGCTAGCCTTTCCCTGAGTACGCATCAATACTAAAAACGCCGCCGGATCGAACAATTTGCGATCCAAGTTGTCGACCCCCGCTGGGGGCAGCAGTGCCAATAAAAGAATGGCAGCAAAAAGATACCAACTGCTATATGTGCAGAGCTGAATCGAGCAGCACACAAATAAAGCGAGAGAGAGGGAGAGAGAGAGAGAGAGAGAGAGAGAGAGAGAGAGAGAGAGAGAGAGCCCTACCCACGATCGCACACGGCAAAACAAATAGCATAGGCTTGATCAAGTGTCGGGGGGTTACGTAGCGGAAGCGGACCGGAAACGGTATGGATAAGATTTGAGGGCATATCTAGCAGAGATTATTTGGGGAAACGGAGGGCAGGTTAGCAGGGATTCCTGGAGGAATTTGAAGCGATGGGCCGTGTTTGAGCCAAAAGATAGTGAGTAGAAAGTAGAAGGGTTTCTATGATGGAAATCTAGAAATCGGATCTATTTTTTTAACACTGTTTTTAATAAAATTTAAATATATTCAGGTGCGGAAAGAAAAAGTGCAGGACTTTTAAAGGGATTCTGAAGTGAAAATTTTACCGGTTAACTGAGGGCACGGGACTGTACTCTAAGCGGGGGGAGGGCGTGAATACCTAGTAATGAAATAGCTATCATTTTCAGTGGAAAAACACAAACATTTCGAATTTTTGTCGAAAATCGCCCATTTTCGGCCGAAAAATCGATATTTTTTATTTCGTGTATCAAAGTTTGTAAAGCCTTTACGTTAAGGAATAATAAAAAACTTCCTGTTATTGTATTAGAAGAAGCTCATCCCCAGAAAAAAATTGGTGCCCTTCCCCCGATAATGCCAGAACCGATTTTTCTGACCTTCCTAATCCCTTTAAAACCACATCGTATCGTGGAGTGTTGCGGAATCAGGGAATTTGGGCCCAAGGGGCATTTGGGTGGAGGAGCAAGTCGTTGTGGACCATATGGGCCCGGCGAACCCGCCAGCCGAAAAATCTGTTGGATCTTGGGTAGCTGGGGGGGGGGGGTTGTAGCGAGGTATAGTGTGGTGTCAAGAGTATTGTCCCGTACAGGCCGTCGATTTTCGGCCGCCGCAACCAAAAAAAAGGGGCTCGGAACGCTGGCGCGGGGGGGAGCACTCACCCCGATCGGGGGCCACGGAAAACCACCACATTTGAATTGCCAAAAAGCGTGTGCGGGGGAGGGGGGCAGTAGGGGGTAGAATTGTACAGTTTTTATATTAGATTACAGTGCACTTTACGTTATTTAAACTGTACATTTCAAAATATTTACAGTTGAACTTGTACGTACTTATTTACAGTGAAGTTTAACGTTTAGGGTTGGCAAAAAAAAACAGTTTAAAGAAACTTCCGCTATTTCTATTAGCAAGATTCGGTCCTTAAAAAAGTCCCCCCCCCCCCGATAGTGCAAAAGTACCAAATCAGACACAAAAACCAAAATTTTAAGGGGTTCAACGATAAAATACGTTTCTAAATGGCATTGAAAACCTTTATCTAGTTTTCTACTTTTCTACTCGTTTTTCTTTCTATAAAAGCAGAAAACAAGATTAAAAAGTTTAAACATCCAAGAAGAAAATTCGTTAATGTTGTAGAAAAGAACGTCCAAAATTCCGTTTTACGCCTATTTTCAGCGAATTCGAATGCATTTATGAGGTTTTAGGCGCAAAAAGTAGTGCTTCTCGGCCCCATTATCCACTGCTTCCCCCCAACGCCGCCCACGGCAAAACAACCGAAATGCCCCCCAAGAAAACAAAACAATTTCAGCGCACCGACCGTGAAAATGGACGGAATTGAGGGGATCGAAATCACAAAAATTTCGTCGATCTATCGGAAATTTACGGAAAATTGTGACCCTGACTGGAAAAGATTGGGAGGGGACCGCGGCATGAGAAAGTCCGAAAAATAAAATCGAAATGGCTGTGGGAAGGCGGCCGTAAACAGGAAGGGCGCGGAGCCGAACGGGGACGAGCCGGGGGTCCAAGAAAGAAAACAAGCCGCAAGCTCCTAATTTTCGGAGGAATTTACGACTTACGAAATCAGTTAGATGCGCAGCTAGGCTTTGTGGCTATTTAATTCATTTTCGGGCAAACTCAGCCCCAGTTGTGAGGAGCGGAAGCCTGGGAAGGCACCAAACTACGTCGAATGCATGAGATTCAACTTTTTCTGGGCTTGATTAGACTTTGTTTTTCCCAAGTAAAACTAGGCTCGGCCTTAATTATGTAGAGTTATCTAGGGCTATGGGCCAAAAAAACGTAGTTTGGAGCGTATTGCCATCCGAAGTTTAGCCCGCTAATTCCGCTGTGGTGCGAAAAAAACAAGATTTTTTGAAATTCTGCGCAAAATTGTGGAGAACTACCGTTTGTGCGACTAGGTAAAGTGGAAAAGTTTTGATTCGAGGGCTGCACCGGAATTTGCCTTTCAGATTCTGTGGGGGTGTAATGAGGCGCATCTGTTTGCCCACCGCATCGAATCCCCCTCAAAATTTTTGTGCATACAAAGGAAAACGGTAAACTTTGGTTTCATTACCTTTTTATAACATCGCGCATTCCTAGGAAAAATATGTTAGATATAAATGAATCAATTTATTCATAATTCGTAATACTACGGTATAAAATGGCTCTTTTGCATTAACGGGAGGGGGATTTTCCTATAAATACAGAAATGTGTGGTAACGTAATAGTAATTCTTTTAATAGTGTTTTGAAGACAATCGAACCATATTTAAAGTCGAAAAGTATATAAAATTAAAAAACTTGAAAGTTGTGTCGAAAATTGGCCCGTTTTGGGTCGAAAACCGATATTTTTTGTGCTTTGTAAACTATTCTAATTAGTTTTTTATAGCCTAAAGAAAATTTAGAATTGGTAACCTTTTTGAGATTTAGAAATAGCGGAAAGCCGCCTCTCTTAATATTAAAAAATTTGATCCTCAGGATAATCTGTTGGCTTTCCCCCGATAATCACCCCCGATAATGCAAAAGCACCCAAAAAGTGCATAAAATATATATAACTCCCCAGAAAGCGCCGTTAACTCTGCCCATTTTCGCAAAAACGCCCCTAATCCGGGGTGGGAATCTGAAAAAAGGAGAGGGCAGGCTGTTGCAAAGGGCACAAATCCCCTGGGGGTCGAGTGGACGGGAAAACGTTTTTCGTCTTTTTTTTCTCTCTTCTCCCACTCTCTCGCCGCAATCATAAGCTTAGCCCCAGGCCTTTTTTGTAGGCTTTTCCCATGATCGTGGGTGGGCGAGGAAGATGCGCGAGTGGCTACTTTTCTTCCTACTTTTTACGAATACTACAGCGCTTCCAAAAAGCACTCCCCCAGGTTTTGCCGCTTTTTATCCGATCGGTCCAAAAATTGAACCAATTGTGTAACAAACCCTACATAATACTAATCCTGATAATAATAAACCCACCAGCTACAGTATTTTCAAATTACAGGGAAAATTTAACAAACGAGAAAAATATCATTTTTCAAAAGTTCTCGACGCTCTTTACCACTAACATTTTGGAGTTTGAATGAATCGGCAACCGCTCCAAGCTGAAAGTCCCTAGAATTTGGCTTGGAGCTTTTGCGTTATCGGGGGGGGGGGGTTACTAGGAGGGGAAATCCCACCCTTTTTCATCTTCAAATTTTTCTAGTAATAGCAAGTATTTCTAGATCAGTTATACCATTCGAAAACGTCAAAACGTTACAGAATTTGCTGACAAATACGAAATATATCGTTTTTACAAGCAAAAATCGGTGATTTTCGACAAATATTTCGAATTTCGAATTTTTAGAGTTTTTGGATAGTTGTTTTACTTCAATTACAGTTAAATGTTGCTGCAAACACCCAGAAAATAAATACTATTACGTCAATAGGCATTTCTGAAATCATAAAAAATAACCCCCCCGATAATGTCAAAGCAACAGGAGGTCAGATTTTGCAGCGGTACCTTTTGAGCCGTTATCTATAGTATATATCGAATTCAATAAATTATATATAGTCGATATGAATTCTTTCGAAAGATTGGCAAGTACACGGCACACGGCACACACCAAATTACGGCAAGGCTAGGCTGATGAGCGAGGCAGTGTGTGTGACGGACTTTATGGGGGCGCAGGGGCTCGCCGGAAATGTCGAGGCATTAGCTCTTCGAGCGATTGGGGCAAAGGAAAGCTAGCAAAGAACATTGGGGAAATCCACGAGCCAATGAAAGACGAGGAGTGCCAAGAGAGGGCGAGATGTCTTGCCGAGGCGTCGAGTTAATTAAAGGGATCTCGCGAGAGAGGGGGCGATGGCCAAAATATCTCGGCGAAAAAAAGGAGGCCGGCCAGGGGGGTTGCGGATTAATTCGGGTAATGTCTAGAGGGGGAGGTGTAGGCAGAATACCAAGTGGGGGTGCTTTCACGTTTTCGGGGGGCGAATTTTTCAGTAAGTTGAGTTTCGGTGAGTATTTTAAGTATTAGTCGAAAATCGGCCATTTTTAGGCTTTTTTAAAAGTATTTTAGCAAGATTTACCCATATTCCAAGCCGGAAACTTTTTAGAAAACCTATAAAAATTTAAATGTAATATTCTGGTAGAAAATCGCTTATTTTTACATGAAAAATCGATATCCTGATTTATCCAAAGAAAACGCCCGATACCATCGTTTTAGTGAAAGGTAGTTTCAGGAGCTTTCGCATTATCGGGGGGGGGGGGTTCTAAGAATCCAATTTTACTAAATAAATATAAGAAAAAACTTAGAAAAAAAACACAGATTGCTTGACAAAAATGACCGGTTTCGTACAAAAACCGAATTTTAGATTTTTAAGTCCAAACTTTACGTTTAAGTTCCAAAGCCGAAGTTCAAAAACCAATTTAAAAAGTTTTTCCACTCAACATATAGTTCAGTTTGAACACTAGCAAAACTTACTATCACTATTATGTTCCAAAGGCATTTTAGACTTCTAGGAAATCCCCCCCCCCCCCGATACTGCAAAAGGACCCATTCTCAGGGCCCTACAATTCCAAATTAGCGCCAAAATTCCAGGCGTGAATAGATAAGAGAAGAAGCTAGTGTGTTTGTATGGGTGGGCATTCGAGAAGGGCCCCTAATCAAGCCGTGACTCGAAAGAGACGTTCAGGGCAGTCAGCCGGGGAATTCCGGTCGGCTCCGCCCAAGTACACGCCTTGTGGACAGAGTATCCACACGGACGAGATGGCGAGGGAGTGTCTGTTTGAATCTAGATATCTCTCTCGCTCTCTCTCTCTCTCTCTCTCTCTCTCGCTGTTTATCCAAGCGTCGAACACCCCCCTCCGCCACGGGCCACAACAACAGATGCGCCAACAGTATGCAAATATATAGGGTGCGGTCCCTGGGTGTGCATTCCAAAATGGTCTCTGCTAGCTTGCGCTGGCCTCTATATTTTACGACCGAACCTTCTTGAAACTCCCGAACTACTCTCTTGAGATGTTGCTCTGGCTGAATGGTTAGTGCTTGTGCCGCTCAAGTTCTTGGTCAGGGTTCGAACCCTTCCCGCGCCGAAGCTTTTTGCTTTTTGACCAATATTCTTGGAATGACCTCCCAAATGCTTTCTGCTAGCTCTTGGAGCTAGCTTTTGATGGGATTTATGGTTCCTTAAAATCTCATTCTTTTCGGGGGCAACCTGACATTTCGAGAAGGTCAACCCAACCACCTCTTATGTATTCACAAAGAGCAGAGCAATCCCCCCGTTTCCCCGGATGACATGATAGACCCTGGCGTTCGGTTGACGTATTGGCGGCGAAAGAGAGAGAGAGAGAGAGTGAGAGAGAGAGAGAGAGTGCGAGAGAGAGAAACGGAACCCTTACCATGAGAGGGCCCTGGACCAATTCTTTCCGCGGTGCGTGGGACAGCTAAGACCGGAATTTTTAAAGGGATTGAGTAGGCAAAAATTGGGTTAAAATAGCGCTGCCGCAACGCTAGAGAAAACATAGTATTTTTAAAGGGATTATGAAGCAAACAAATATGAGTAAAAATCAGAATTTTTTACTTTGAAAAGTCGGAATCGCGAAAAAAGAGTCTCGAGTGGAATTTGATGCCCCCCTTGAATATCCAAAGCCAAAGGCCTGCCCCCTCGAAAAGCCGAAAAAGCACCGCTTTTCGATGGCCTTGGGCTATATAAAAAGCGCAGGACTTTTTCAAAAGAATTTTGAAGTTTAAATTCTATAGATTAGTAAGATTTCGGGGATTATTAACAACCTAAAAATTGATGAAAAACGCGAAATTCCACCAGATAACGTGAAATTCGAATGGTAGAGACAGTAATTTGTTCCTCCCCGTTAAGCGTACAGTACCGACCGCTCGATGAAACCACAAAGAATTCACGAAAAATCGACTCAACTCGGCGGATCGACTCGAAAAATCTAGAGAACCGGTCTCGTTGAAAGGATATGCAAATGCATTACTGCAAGCCGGCATAGCCGCTCTCGGGGCACAAAAGGATAGAGAAGGGTAGAGGGGGGAGGGATCGGATCGATCGATGGGGTGGGAGAGAGAGAGAGAGAGAGAGAGAGAGAGAGAGAGAGAGGGAGAGAGAGAGAGAGGGAGAGAGAGTACACCACAGAAGGGTGCCTACTACAAAAAAGAGTGGGGGCCATTATTTGACCAGCCAGCTGACCTCTGCCCTCCTACCCCGAGGGCGCCATATGCAAATTTGGTTTGTGACAGGGGCTGGGAAAGGATGGACATTCCTCAAAGAATCTCTGCTAGCATGCCAAAGGATAAATTCCGTGATACTCTGCTAGCCTGCCCTGCGTGTGCCTGCGGGTTTAAAAAATAAAAAAAAAAAAGGGGGGAAGTGGGGCGCGGGAAAACTCCCTTTTTTTGTTGAATGTGGGATTTTTTGTAATTTTGTGAATTTCGTTTCCAGTTTTGCGGGGCCTCTGTGGAAAGGGGCCGGTTTTTTTACCCCTGGGCGGGGCGTATATTACCCCCCAAAAAGTTTTTTTAAAAGATTTTTTGGGTTATAAATTTAATACCTCCCGGCAAATTGAAAAGTGTTACCGTGGGGGGTAAAATTGAAGAATCTCTGCTAGCCTGCCCTCATTTGTAAATTCTATAAGAATCTCTGCTAGCCTGCCCTCACCTGCAAATTCCGTAAAAATCCATGCTAGCTTGCCTAGCTCCTTGAATTCCAGAAATAAAGCCTGCTAGCTTGCCTGGATATTGGAGTCCGGCTTTCCTAAAGAATCTCTGCTAGTCTGCTCTTCACTGAAAGTCCTATAAAAATTATTACTAGCTTTGCCACTCCATGAATTCCACAAAGGAATCCTGCTACTACCTGATAATGCCACCACCAACCGATGCGATTCCTCAAAAAACGTCTCTAGCCTGCCCTATCTGTCTCTGTGATCCCTAAAAAATCTCCGCTCTTCCCTCTAATCCTCAAAAATCTCTGCTAGCCCGCCTAACTGGACTAAAATCAGTGAAATGAGTACGTTCGGCGCCTAACCGCAGCCAGTACAGAGGCCGGAGTCCCCCCAGCCAAAAGGGCCACTAAACGAGGCACTTAACAAAGAGCTCAGAACCCCCAGAGGGGAGAGAGGACAACCCCCGAAAAAACACTGCATATTAAATGATGGACCTTTGGGGGCGGGGGGGGAGAAGCCGAAGTGGACCATATGGAGGTCAGGTGCAGGATAGATGCCTTCAATGGGCCTTTAATCCGGGAAAATAGTCAGCTGGGTGGGGAGGGATGGAATTACTGGGAATTCCCAAATGGTTTTGGCTGGGTTGCCTGGGTTGGAGGGAGAGAGAGGATGACAGCGAGAGAGAGAGAGAGAGAGAGAGAGAGAGAGAGAGAGAAAGCGAGGAAGTTAGAGTAATTGAGCAAGAGATAGCGAGAGCTAGAGGACCTGAGCAAGAGACAGAGAGCGAGAGAGAGAGAGAGAGAGAGAGAGAGAGAGAGAGAGTAACTAAAAATCGCTAGAAACCTCCCTCATTAGCCAGATTCATAAACAGCAACGAAATACACCTAATTACACCGGATCGTTCGGAGGTGTCGAGCGGAAACCTGAAGCTGAAAAGTTTCTGAATTTTCTCAGTTTTGCTATCGATTTGAAGGACATTCATGATTCCTATTAATGCGCAAACGAAGCCGAGAAAACCGTAGAGCTACGTAAAGTAGGAAATAAGAGAGCTGACGACCATTTTACTCCTGGAAAATCAAGCCAATTACCGGGTGGAAGGGGTAGAAGAAGCTAATAGCCTTCGTCAAGGGTTCCAAGGTTCTAATGAAATGCTTTAGATTCTGAAAGATGAGGCAAACTAGCAGAGATTCTTTGATCCGTAACCTCGTGCTAAATGTCCCTTAGCACCGCATCTGTGAGCCCCATACCCCCCGACCTTTCCGCTAATTAACCCTCAGCCCGTCCTGCTGCCACATTTGCATCCGGTCCACCTGGCCGACCAGCGCACGGCCTTTAGCCCCCGGCTACTTACCTAGACATCGAGATGGGAGAATGGGATCCTCATTCTAATAGGCCATAAATGAGAGGAAAAGCAAAAAAAAAATTGCGCCGAATCGATTACACAGGAAAAGCTACGCGGCACTCCTCTGTAAAATTGGCTCAGGGCTTTTCCGTACTTCCGCTTCAATTAAAACAGCTCTTGGGGAAGCCGGCTAGCAGAGAACCTTGAGGAAAATGGGTCATGGGCAAGCCAGCATGGATTCTTTGTGGAATTTGACGGGATGGGGCAGGCTAGCAAAGACTCTTTGAACGCGTCTAAAAACATTGGATGAATTGGGTGAAATGAACACATGAATTTCCGATTAAAAACCCATTCATGAAGCAGCACACAAGCAGAGAACCTTGAGGAAAATCAGCGCTGGGCATGCTAGCTTGAATTCTTTGTGGAAATTTACGGCGCGCAGCTTAGCAGATGTTCTTTGGGCTTAAAGGGCTGCGGCCGGCTGTTTTGGTCCCCTCCAAAAAAAAAGGCAAAAACCAAAAAGGGGGGGAGGGGCCCGGGGGGGGGGGGGGGAAAATTTTTTTTTTCGGGGGACGGAGGGATATTGGGTGGGGGGGGTCTTGGGGGGGGGGGGGTTTGTTTTATTTTTTTTTTGGGGTTATGGATGGGGGGGGGGGAGGGGTTGTGGTGGGGGGGGGGGGAGTGTGATAAAAAAAAAAAAAAATAAAATTTAAAAAATTATTAAAAAAAAATAAAAAAAAATTATAGATTGGGGGTTTTTTTTTTTTTATTTTTTTTTTTTGTGGTTTGTGTTTTTTTTTTTGTTTTTTTTTTTTGGGTTGTGGGGGGGAAGGAGAAAATAAAAAAGGGGAAAGAGGGGGGGTGGGGGGAGAAAGGGAAGAAGGAGGGATAAAAAAAAAAAAAAAAATAAAAAAAAAAAAAAATATAAATAATGGGGGGGGGGAAAAATAAAAAAAAAAAAAATAAATAAAAAAAAAAAAAAAAAAAAAATAATAAAAAAAAAAAAAAAAAATGAGAAAAAGAAAAAAAAAAAAGGGAAAAAAATAAAAAAGGGGGAAAAAAGGGGGAAAAAAGGGAAAAAAAAGGGGGGGGGGGGGGGGGGGGGGGGGGGGGGGGGGGGAAAAAAGGAGTTAATGGAAATAGAGGGTATATTTAAAAGTTTTTGGGTTTTTATTTTTTAATTTTTTTTTTTTTTTTTTTTTTTTTTTTTTTTTTTTTTTTAATTTTTTTTTTTTTTGTTGTTTTTATCGACTTTATCTATGCAATAAAACTATTTATCCACAAAACAACTCCATAATCACCAAATTTTGGCCACCCAAACGATAAAAGAAAGAAAGACACTGAATCACACACGTAAAAGAACATTTTTAATGGATTGCCGGTCGAGTTATTCGTGCACAAGGACGCCCGGCTGGTCTTCCAACTCGGGATCGGTCGACTGGGGATGAGCTCCATCCGTTTCCACCTGCAATACCAGCCAGAATTTTAAGGCTTAGGGTATCTAGCATTAATGAGGCTTCAACCGACCATAGCTGTAACATGAAGCCTATACTCCCGCGTCACGGTCAAGAAGTGCAGAACGGCCCGCTCGAAAGCTTTGTACTTGGCGAAGAGGTCGGGAGCATGGTCGATCTGGAAGGAAATCTAGATCCAAGATGGTATAGGACATGAACAAAATAAAGAGGCAGAGAGCGAGCGAGCGAGCGAGAGAGAGAGAGAGCGAGAGAGAATAGTTTTAGGAATTAAACTAGCAAAACATAATATGTAGGTACCTACGAGCTGGGCAATACTGCGCTCGGCGCTGATCATCTCCGACGGCTTCGGGATGGTTTGGCCTAGCTCGACCGCAATCACATCGCACTACAATTTTGGAGTAGAGGATGAATTTGAGGAGCTTACGACGGCCTGACGTCGATAACACTCTGCCGACAACTCGAGGAGCACGATCGCGTTGTTGATCGACTTGAAAAAGAAAACTAAATATTGCCGCACTTTTTCAGATTTTTAACCCGGTCGAAGAACTAGGGAAATGATAATAAACTTATATAACTTAATTATCCTTTTAAATTAATAAAAATACCTGCAGCGTCTGCGCGCGGACGGCGGCGAGGAGGCGCATAATGCCCGCCTCGAGCTCGAGAAGACGGGGCAACCCCCCGGAAGATAGGTCCGGGATTGGGCTCTAAAGTGTAGCTTTTATTTATGCCAAGAAACTTCTTATTTCCCAAAAGATCACTGCTGGCCTGCCCTCCTCGATTAAAAAATGATACCTGCAGCACGGCGCACATCATGGGGAACATGGCAACGAGCGCATCCGAGGTCTTGTAAGAACTGTAGCTCGGCATCTGTAATAAAAGGGATGTTTTGAAAAGGCCTATGTGCACATTGGAGCGTTGCGTATGCGAGAGCTGACTACGATGAGCTTCTATGTACACCCAACATTGTGCAGTCAAGGAATTTTCTCTATTTCATCCACTTTTACGGTTAAAACTTAGTTACCTTCAAGCCGGCGGGCAACTCCGGTTTCGGTTGTCTCTTGGCGGGCATTTCTAAAGAGTACATTTAGAAAAAAAGATTCAAACCTTTTGGCTATCGTAGATTATCGTAATCTTTCGATACGGTAAGATATAGGCTCATTTTAGCGTCCCCAGGCTTTGTTTTTGGCAGGAAATGGAAATCAAACTTTTCTAGGGCTTTGGTTATTCAAATTTCCAAAATGATCTTTGCTACTTTGCTCTTTTTGTTTTGTTTTGTTGCTCTACTTTTTGCTCTGGTTGGACCCGCAGCCCGTCGCCCACAATCCTCACAAACTAGAAACCGCCCTCGCCGCCTATTGATTTAGGAGGTGCGCAGACAGGGAGCCACAGCTTGTACAACCAGCATAAACTCGAGACCCGACCCGACATAAATACTGGCCCGTAACGTGAATCGGCAATATTTTGCTTTCTGCTGTGGTTTTTCCACATGACGAATTTGATTGTTTATTTCAGCCCATTTTTTTATTTTCCACTTTTTCGGCCCGGCCTAAATTTTGTTTATAAAAATGTATGCGTTTCTGCACAAGCATCAAAACTTTACAAAATTGATTAAAAAAATTAATTAACCAAATTGTCGACTTTTTCAAACATTTTTTAAACTTTTTTGAAAGTTTTCTACTTTAAATATAGTTAAAAAATACTAATAACAATGTAAAAGCGCTCTCTTTGATTACTAGTCCAATCGGCGGCGACAGGAAAAAAGTTTGTTCCCTCCTTACCCGGAAATACTAACGAAACAAATTGTGACTCGTTGATTTATGTTCAATTTCTTTTTTAATTATTTGAGTATAGTCATCTGTACCCTTTTTAGAATGGTTGCCGAAAGAATTGCCGGAGAACCGGTCGACCCGTCGATTCTCGGAAAACCACTAGAGCTAAATTGCGGTCGAACAGTCCGAAATCGTATTATGAAGGTCAGTACTCCTCATAATATTGTATATATTTTTAGGCGGCCCTCACCGAGCGGGTCAGCTCCTATTGCCCAGAAAATCCGAAGGAGAATGGCCTCCCCTCCGAGACGATCATCAACATGTACGGAAAGTGGGGCAACGGCGGTTTCGGCATCATTCTCACCGGCAATGTTATTGTCGATCCGGTATTATAATAGTTTTTCCCAATATTTTCCTAAATTCCAGCTTCACCTCGAATCCCCGGGCAATATCATCATCTCCAGGGAGAATGACTCGCCAAAATTGCGCGAGCTTTTGAAAAGGTAGCTTTTAGTTTTTCTTTACTTAACATGTTTTAGATACGCCGCTGCCTGTAAACAAGATGGAGCATTGGCCATCGTACAACTATCACATGTATGTTTGTTTTTGTTTTAAAGTTTATTTTTTGCAATTTAGGGCGGTCGTCAAACGTCTGAAATCGTAAACCCGCACCCGCGGTCTGCTTCTGACGTTCAGTTGATGGGGAAGCGACGAGGATTTGGTTTTGGAAAGCCAACGCCTTATACTGGTACGTTTTTAGGAACTTTATATTAGAAATATATTTTACAGAGGATGAGCTCCGAAATGATGTCATCGAACGTTTTGCTTTTGCTGCGGAAGTTTGCCGTGATGCAGGTAGGTAATTTTCGGGTTTTAGGGCCGACTTTTAAAGTTAAAAGTAACCGTTTTTAGGTTTTGATGGCGTTCAGCTGCACGCTGCCCACGGTTACCTGCTCGCCCAATTTCTATCTCCGTCGACGAACAAACGGACGGATAAATATGGAGGCAGTCCCGCGAATCGGATTCGCCTCGTTTTGGAGACGTACGCAGAGATTAGGTAAGGGCATGCTTGATTGTAAAATTTTGCGTGATTTAGAAAACGCATCCCAGCATCTACGAAATTCATCGTTGGCCTGAAGATCAATTCGATCGAATTCCAAGAAAATGGGCTTGAAGTGGGCGACGCGAGGGAAATGTGCGAATTGTTAGAGGTCAGAAAAAGGACGAAAGGCGATTTTAAAAACGAAAATCTGAAAAGAAAACTACGAAAAACGAATGACAAAACCGATATATTTCAGGAAAGCGGCGTGGATTTTGTGGAAATGTCGGGCGGAACGTACGAAAAGCTAGCCTTCATGCACCTGCGCGAGACGACGAAGGCCCGGGAGGCCTTTTTCTTGGACTTTACGGATCAGGTTTAACAAACCTGAAATTTTCACCAATACAAGCTTCCAGATTCGATCCGTTTTCAAGAAGACGAAGATGTTCGTCACCGGCGGCTTTCGAACGGTCAAGGTGGGTGCGAAAAATGATTCTAAAAACCTTTTTTGTAACTATAAACTATAAAGTAAATTTTTTGCAATATAGGAAATCGTTTTTGCCTTAACCAAATCTTTTCAGTGGATGGTGAAGGTGATCGAAGACGGGAATTGCGATGCGATCGGCTTGGGGAGACCTATCACTGCCGAGCCAGGTGGGAATCACAAAAGTAAAGTGGAAATGCTTGGGTTTTGCAGATTTGCCAAAGAAGATCCTTCAATACGGCGTGGCTGCGGCGGCAGACAATAAGATTGACCAGCAGGATTTTTTGTTTACAAATTTAGGTAAGCTCACTAGAAAATACGGTTCTTTCGCATTATCGGGGGGGGGGAAGCCAACTTTTTTTTTCTTAGGGCCCAATTTTTGACATATAAATTGTGGAGGTTTTCCTAAATTGTATTTATACTATTCCAAACGTGAAACCTTATGAAAACTATCGGTTCTTCGACCAAATATGGTCGATTGTTGCGCAAAATTTAGATTGTTGAACATCAAAAAAAGTTTTTAGATAGTTTTTTCTAGTTGAAATATTGATTGCGATTACTAAAAACACGATTAAACCACTTTTTATGAACTTACTAGACATTTCTAGACTTTTACAAAAAGTTAAACCCCCCCGTTAACGTGAAAGAACCCGCGGTTTTCGAAACTTTGTAAGTCCTAACTTTTTCCAATTTCCTTTTACGACAACTTCTAATTCCTTTTCCGAATAGCCGTTTTATTTCCCTGGATACGCCTGGGTTTTCAGTGTCCAACACGCAAATGTGGCAAGCCGGCAAGCGGCCATTCTCGGAATGTCAAAAAGTGACGGATGATATCGTCGATATGACCGTCCAAGAAACTGCCGATAGGTATAAAAAGGAAGCACAGGTTAGTAATAAGCAACGGCCGGTTTTTAAATTTTTAAATTTGAGTTAAATTTTATTTTTAAGTTGTAATTTTATTTTTCCAGGATTATCTCGACCGTGCGTCGGAATTGGGCAGTCGGGGCCAGCCAGTTGCCGGCGTCTTTGAATACAGCAATTAGGAACTGATCAATAAAAGTTCTGTACGTTAAAAAAACCGCATCCGATTCAGCAAAAAAAAACAACACACAATTCGCGCTGACAAAACCAAATTAATTTATTGAACTTAATGTGGGTGGGCGGGGGGTGTGCAATAAAAATGAGTGGGCGGCAATGGTGCGTGGGCGCATTAATGGGTGGGGATGGTTGTCGTCGTCTGCTCTTCCTTCAGATGTTGACCTTCCCTCTCAATTCGCGTCTCCGCGGGCATCGGATGAAGCTGTCCACGCGGCGGCGGCAGCGGCAGCGCACGATTCTTCCAGAAGCTGAAAAATAGAGAGTTTTCAGTCTTGTAGCCGTGTCGCAGTCGGTAAGTTGCCGGGCCCATGGGTCAAAGATCGCGGGTTCAATTCCGCAGAGTAGATTTTTTTGCTTTTTGCTTTTTCCTCATTTTTCTGGATTTCCGGTTAGTAGATGCTCACCTCGAACCCCTCGCAGACGTCGATGGGCTCGATGGTGGTGTTGTGGATGGCGTCTCGGGGTCTCAGCCAATGTGCCATTGTCCCCTTTCTCCGCACCAGCTTCTCGTTTGGCAGCTTTTCGCCGTTCGGGCCGCGCTCGCGCAGGTTTTTCACCTAAAAGTTTTCGGGGCGTGGTTTAGTGGTTAGCGACCCTGGCGCCCAGTTTTAGGGTCAGGGTTCGATTCCCCAGGGTGAAACTAAGGTTTTTTCGGATTTGCGCATTTTCAGCCTTAAGGTCCCGGCACGATGGCCTGCCTACCGTATGCGCCTTCCGGTGCCCAGGTATTTTGGGGGCCGTCGGATCAGCGGGTGCTTTGGCCGGGGCGGACGAGTGGCGAGACCGGTGTTCGTGGTGCGACAGCGCCTTCTTTCGGGTGTGCTGCAAAATGGCTACTCCATTACGCTGCGTATACGCAACGTCGTCAACGCATACTGCCGCAACGCACACGTGACGCACGTGCTCGACTCGATCCCACCTTGCCGAGCACGGTGCTCTTCTGTGTCGTCTGGTGGTGTTGATGGTGATGATGATGATGTGAGTGCTTGTTGTTCGGTTCCCTCGGATGATGCTGGGTACAAATGCGTTAGCGGGGCAAGCACCCTTTTAGCCATTATCCCGGTGGGTTCAACAATCTAGTAGCCGCCATTTATAGAGCTTTTTACAAAAAGTTTCCACTTTAGTTACAAAAAAATTTAAAAAAGGAAAATATGCGAAAAATGTCGTTTTTTCAAAATCTCAATTGTTTTCATTTTGCAAAAAATTGTTTCCGATTTTTTCACAATAAAACCCCACAAGAAAACTATAAAAATATGCTCTAAATTCTTAGAAAATTGTCTAGGTAAGTATCGGCCAAATAGCTTATCCCTCTAACCCCCCCCCCCCCGCTAACACACCAGTACCTGATGCTGTTGTTGAAGATTGTGATGGGATCGTTTCGTGGCCGTGGTATTTGTAGTAGCATTTGTGGTAGTAGACGCGATAGAGGTGGTAGAGAGAGTGGGAGCAGCTCTTCCTCCACCTCCTCCTCCTCCATCGATCATCTCATTCTCATCAAAGATTGGCCCGGGCAGCTCATCGGGATCGCTGTCATCATCAATTGAGGGCAGAAGTGGTGGTGGTTCATGTTGTTTTCGACGTGATGACTGTGGTGGTGGGGCTGCGGGTTGTGGAGGGGGAGGGGCAGTTGTCGTACGGCCATTCTCACTGAAAATTCGAGGGTTTAAAGGGATGGAGAAGTGAGAAAAGTGATAGTATCGTACAGCTACATGGTGCTCGAAAAGACGCGCGAAAAGCTCTTTTCTACCTTTTCGGTTCTGTTCCATTACCGGGGGGGGGGCAGGCTTCTTAGAGGATTTTCCAATATAAAGAGTGGATGGTTTCTACATTTTTTTACGATTCCTAAGCGCAAAACTTTAGGATTTTGTAAAGACCCTAAAATGATGGATTTTTCGGTTCTTTTACATTATCGGGGGGGGTAGATTTTTCATATAAGTCCAGGAACGTACAGTAACGTAATAGTGTTTCCAAATAGTGTAAGCTTGTAATAAAAATTACCTTAGAAAATAGATATTAGAGCCAAAATCCCCCCGCTAATGCAAAAGCTCCTTGTCAACACCTAGTGGATCCCAAGATTCCAAATACCTTTAAACGCCAGTGACGTACCCTTTAACATAAATAAAATGATCCTGTTTCCCCTCCATCCTGGCTCTCTCATGCCATCCATCCCTCTCCACTTGTCCGAGCTGTACGACCGAAAATTGGGGATGATTTGCGTGGAGTGGAATGGGCATACGGTCTCCCAGAATGGAATTGAATGGGTGACGGTCTCGGAGAAGGACGTCATCTGAAGGCGAAGACGACGCTCCAACCATGGTCTCATCACCTCGGCAAAGGTTGAGAAGCCCGCCGAGATGTACATACGGCGCATGTCACCCTGAAAAAGGAGCTTTTGCATTATCGGGGGGTTTAATATAATATACCACGGCATAAAGTGTGAAATGAAAATGTACGTATATTTTGGTCGCCCTGAAAAACGACGGTACGTTTCCATTATCGGGGGGGCGGGGACAAGAAAGGAACATTTTTGTATGTCCAGAAATACGCAATCACTATTTAATGCCTACATTTATGTAATAAAAATGTAATAAAATGTAATAAAGTTCATAAAAATGTCACCATTTTTGAGGTGGAAAAATGCTCTTAAAAATTTTAAAAGTTGCAAAATTTCGAAAATTTGTCGAAAATCGATATTTTTGTATTTTTAGTTAAATTTGCATTATTTTCTACGTTTCCACATAGTAAAAACCGTGGAGAAAGTTTCTATTTATAATCAAAAATAATTTTCACCCCCCGATAATGCAACAGCACCAAAAAAAGGATTTGGTTTTGGGGCAAATCGAGGCATAGCTCAAAAATCAAACAAAAATGCTTCTACCGTACCCAGAGCAAAGAGCAAAAGGCTGACCGCGGCTGGGATCGACCTCCCGCCCCTCCTACCGTACCGAGTTGATGTTTTTGACGCCGGGCTGGCCGATGTGTGGTTGGATGGAGGTGGGGAAAGCCGAGGACAGGTGGTGGGCCACTGAAAAGGGGCCACAATACCGTATTCTGGAGGCAACTGTGTACGGAATACGATTCCCTGTCACGATTTCGAAAAGCACCATTTCGAAAATCACCATTTCGAAAAATCACCATTTCGAAAGACACCATTTCGAAAGTCACCATTTCGAAAAGACACCATTTCGAAAAGACCATTTCGAAAATCACCATTTCGAAAAGTCACGATTTCGAAAAACACCATTTCGAAAAACACCATTTCGAAAAACACCATTTCGAAAAAATCCCCAGTTCGAAAAGACCCGGTTTCAAACAGGCATAAAAATTGCAGTGTCAAAAAACTACGGCTTTTCTCGGATATGACTAGTGATGCAATGGAAATTGCTTTGGTGGTGTCTATAATGAAATTAATCATATCTCCAGTGAAAAAATAGACCTTCGAACCCTCCAAACCAGCCAACGAAAATCATTTTTTTCTGCGACTGGGAAATGGGAGATTGTTAATCCTGTGTTTCCTGAAATGGTCACTTTCGAAATGCTGATTTTCGAAATGGTGATTTTCGAAATCGTGACTCTTCGAAATGGTGATTTTCGAAATGGTGCGTTCTCGAAAATGGTGTCTTCTTCGAAATGGTGTCTTTTTTAAATGGTGACTTTCGAAATGGTGTGTCTTCGAAATCGTGATTTTTCGGAATGGTGTCTTTTCGAATGGTAACTTTTCGAAATGGTGACTTTCGAATGGTGTCTTTTGAAATCGTGATTTTTCGAAATGGTGATTTTCGAAATCGTGACCACCACTGTGTACGGAATACCGTAAGCTAACGTATTCTACCTTACTTTTAACGTATTGATTTTAGACCCGGCTATCGTATCACACCGCGCCTGGCTACGCTACAGTACGCCCCGGCTAACGTTTGCTGTATTCTAGCTTCTATCCCGGCTACAGTACCACGGTACTGAACTGTTTTCGGGGGGTAGCAAGCGAGCTACCGTATGAAGTAATCTAACGTACTAGAACTCCGGCTAAAGCATGCTGTAGTCCCAGATACATCTCGGCCACGGTACTCCTGTTGCGGTTTTGAGTATTCTACCGTAACCCAGCTACCGTAAAGAGTATTCTACCGTACACGCACCTCTTGAATGATTAAAGTATGGGGAATGGGAGGCGTTGCTCGGTAGACGAACAACCATCGCCCGTCGCCCGCCCATATGCTCCAGCATCTAAAAGAACAACGCTAATTTGCATTTAAAGGAACAGACAAGGCAACGAAAAAACCCACCTCCTTGCCAATCGAATACTCTGATTACAGTATACAGAGCGCTAAAAAATAAAAAAGGTGCTGGACAATCCTGACGATTTTCTTAAATTGCCGGAATTGGATGCAAAAAGACTGGAATTTGGTTTCCGGATTTGCAAAAATTTGTTAATTTTCGGTTCTCTTGTCTGTTCTGCCTCTCTCGCTCGCTCTCTCTCTCTCTCTCTCTCTCTCTCTCTCTATCTCTCTGCTTTTTCTAGTTTATAAATTTGAGCCGATTTGCTAAAAGGTCTCTGCTAGCCTGCCCCGTTTAGTTTTTGTATTTTCGGTGTATCTGCTCGATTCTCGATCGCCTATCCGCCCCGCTCCGCTATTTTACGGCCCTTTTTTGGGCCGGTGACCTCGGATTTATTACCTTCGAGACCGGGGCTCCACGCAGGAGTGGAGCTCACAAAATTCGCGACAAATTTTTGGCTTTATATGGCTTAAATTAAGGGTTTCAGTTAAAAACAGCTTTTTCAACACCGCCAGGAATCTAGAAATGGGCGACGTCAAGGAGTTCTTGCTGAAATGCATGAAAATCGAGTCTACGACGGGGAATGAGGGTATGAATCTTACAACCGGTCAAAAAGCAAAAAAAATGCCCGGAAGGAATCGAACCCTCGCCCTGTGGATGGGAAGCGAGAACTTCACCAATGCACCAAGGCTCAAAATAGCTCAAAAATCGTATTTTCAGGAGCTTATGCTTCCTTCATCGCCTCAGCGCTAAAATCGGCGGGCTGGACGGTAGAGGAGCAACCGATTGCCGGCCAGGAGCACCGCAAAAATGTGTTGGCAACCAGGGGATGGGATCGGGAAGGTGAGTTAAAAGTGATACGCCATTGATTTCGCCGCCAGCGACACGCAACGCTCTCGTTACGGGTCTTAACCGCGCGTTGCGTGTCGCGGTCACTGCATAGATGCCGTTGTAATGCCTTGGAGGCCCCTTTAATACCATAACCATCTACCCCAGATATTCGGCTTGTGCTAAACACCCACCTCGACACCGTACCACCCTATATTCCACCCAGTGAAGATGGTGTGAAAATCTACGGTCGCGGTTGTAACGATGCTAAAGGTATTAGTTTAAACTTTCCTATTTTTATTGCTTACCCTTTAATATCACTTAAAAACCCGTTTAAATGATTTACTAACATTTCTTTTAGGGCAAATGGCCGCCATGATTTTTGCGGCCAATCGAATTGTCGAGAGGAATCCAAAACTGGCAGACCAGGTCGAATTTTTGCTCAATTTTCTTGGAGATCGAGGTTTAGATCGGTCTTCTCTTTGTCGTGGGGGAAGAGCTTGACCATATTGGGATGAAGGTGTTGTTAAGGTTTATCCTACGGTATCTGGGTCACCATCTAGGAGGCCAACAAGCTGAAGCTCAGCCCGGAATTCCTGATCGTTGGAGAGCCGACGGATAATCGATTTGCTACGATACAGAAGGGGGCGTATAAGGTAGAAAAATAGATAATAAACAAATATAAATATGATAGTAAATATATTGGTTTTACAATAAAAAATATACTTTGCCAAATATAATTGTAAAAGCAGCTTTTCCGCATCTAAATTTTATTTTTTCAGGTCCATATCCGAACTAGCGGAAAAGCCGGCCATTCCGGATACCCGCATACCGGTTATAATTTTCATTTAATCAATTTACAATTTTTTTCAAGGAAGCAGCGCAATCCACAAGCTCGTCGACGTCCTCCACGACATCTCCGAGCACGACTGGCCAAAGAGCGAGGTCCACGGTAAAAATTTCCCATCGAAAAAATTCTTATACACTCCTGCTAGCATGCCTTTATTTTTTAATCTTCAGGGGATACCACCTACAATATGGGGTTCATCAACGGCGGGCATGCGCTGAACGCCTGGGCCGAGAAGGCCGAGGCGTCCATATTTTTTAGGATTACTACTTCAGGTAAATACTTGTTAAATCTATATCAAAGGCAGATTGCATAATATTACATTCACCAGCTTTTGGACAAAAAGCAAAAAAAATTTGCCGCGTCGGGATTCGAACCCGGGCCTTGAGTTCGAGTGGCGAAAGACCCTAACCAGTAGACCAAGGACTAAAAACCCGAAATTTGCAAAAGTTTGGTATTAGTAGCAAGTTATTAAACTATAAAATCTATATAGAGAGCGATCTACTAGGTTCTACCCAAAAAGCAAAAAGTTTGCCGCGGCCGGGAATCGAACCCGGGTCTGGAGATTGGGAGGTGAGGACCTTAACCAATAAGCTAGCGATGAGCTATCAAAACATAATTTTTTACAGTTTCGGCTTTGAATTAAGCAACTGAAACTGAGTTTCAGTGGAAGACGTGCGAGCTCGACTCGTGAAGATCGTAGCAGGGCGTGCGGAGATCGACAACGCGCTTGGCGGTAATGATCCCGTGCTGTTGTCCAAGACACCATTTGAGGTATATCTATGCGGTATTTTTCCATTAATGGGTGCGAAGAGCCCCAAAAATCAACCCCTCCCCCTACTAGGTCTCGACAAAACGCGATTCAACCCCTTCAAAAAGTGAACGTTCAAAGTCTGACCTATAGAGGCTCATAACTGTCGAGACCTAGCGAGAAGTAGGGGTCGAATTCCTTGCTTCACTGCTCCTTTAATTCCCAGTTCCAGGCTCCCACCATTGCCGCGTCGTTCAACACCGACCTGTCATATTTTGATGGGCTAGCAAAGTTGAAGGGTGAGTCAAGATGCAGGGAATTTTGCCGCGGGGCGACACGCAACGCGTGTG
Source organism: Mesorhabditis spiculigera (assembly GCA_958295435.1). Taxonomy (NCBI): domain Eukaryota; kingdom Metazoa; phylum Nematoda; class Chromadorea; order Rhabditida; family Rhabditidae; genus Mesorhabditis; species Mesorhabditis spiculigera. The sequence continues at coordinate 2,178,369 of CATQJA010002653.1, forward strand.
CCGCTGAGTAGCGTTGGTGTAGAGGCGTTGCGTAATCCGTTACGTAATCCGTTACGCTATCGAAAGCCAGGCCAGGCTCTGAGTGTCCCCGGTGCGGCCAAATCGATATCCAAAAACTGATACAACGAATGGATGTTCGGTTCTGGACTGTTAGCGGGGGGGGGGGGGGGGGGGAACCAAAATTTTCCGTGTGATTCTCTAAGGCCCTATAAAAATATAAACCATTTATATTGCATTTTACGCAGTTTTTAGGTAGAAAAAGATCGTGAAAAATGTATGGAAAATGAGCAAAAAAAATTTGAAAAATCTCGAAAACTTTTGGAACTTTATAGCAAGGAAAACTAATAAACACACTATAAAAATATATGGCATTTTATTAACAAGTAGGCATAGGCGGAAAAATAAGGATTTTCTCCCCCCCCCCCCCGTTAAGCGGAAAGAAACGATAATCCACAGCAATGCCTTGCCCCCTCCTTTAACCAAATTTAAACCATTTTTCAGGTGTGTATCTCTTTGGTGGCGGCTCGATTACGAATGCCCATTCTGACAACGAGTTTATCGTGGTAAATCCGGCCTTTAGTCATCAAAAACCGCCATTTTCCCAGAAATCCGACCTCGCCGCCGCCGTCGACACGTACGAGCAGCTGATCAGCGCCTTGCTGACTCAATAGTTCAACAAGAACAACGCAGAAAACAATTTATTAAACGTTCCGATGCCGCCGATTCTAACGATCCGATCAGTGTTCACTTGACGGCCCGGCGGCTGCGATTCGTGCGGGATCAGGCTCGCCCAGTTGACTCATCGGCGTCTGGTAGATCGTGTCCTGAATTTTGGACGTTAAAATGTGTCCTTTTCAATACCGTAGCCAAATCCATATATCCGCTTTTGCCCTCCTCTTCTTCCGGGGGTGCAGCACCGTAGGCCGAGCTGAAAAGCATTTATCGTTAGCTTAAAGGGGCTAGAAAACGGCCCGAAACGTCCGAAAGGCTAGAAAAATGCGTTTCTCTGGCTTTTATGCTGCTCAGTGAGTTCAGGCATACGTCGATTTGGTACTGGTGTGTTAGCAGGGGGGGGAGGGGGGAATAATGGGTGATCCGATACCTGCACGGCCCGATATCGTAATAAAGACAATTTTTATAGCGTTAGTTTTGAGAAAAAAACCCTATCAAAAATCCTAACAAAATTTCGAAAAAATAAAATTTTCAGTTTTTTTCTAGCTTCCTAGCATTCAAATATCCCTAAAAACGCGATAAATGGGTTATATATAGCATTAACAAGTAGGTTTAGGCGGAAAACTAAGTATTATTAGCCCCTCCCCGCTAACAGCTCAGTACCGTCGAATTTGCGTCTAAAGATTTTCGATTTCTCTCAAGTATTTGATGTTTTTTTGCCACAATTAGCTTTCAGCTTTTGCTAGTTATCTATTTTAAGCACTACTCTTTTAGTTTTGGCCATTTCAACTTCCTAGATTCCTTAAGGCAATCTAGCAGAGATCTTTTCGCAATTTTTACCCATAAGTCGACACCGGGGCTCCTCCTTGGATGCTTTGATCATAGGTGGAATACACGGACGAGTACACCGGATTCACCCCGGCCACAGGGTCGTGCGGTGGAAGGTTCTGGAAAAATACAAAGATATCAGCTAGGAAAAATGTTCTGAATTTTCCATATCACACGAAAACACGCACCTTCTTATCCTTGCTCGAATTGCAGCCCATTTGCAGAGTTTCTAGAGCGGAAATACGTCATTACGTATCGTCGCGTACCTTTTTCCCACAACAAAAACGGTTAAAACGGTGAAGAAGCCGCGTAGAAAATTGGTTCGTATGAAATGAGGGTGGATTGTTTGACTGTAAATTACATGCTATTTGAAGGTTTTATGCAAAGCACAGATGCAAATCAAAAACCTATTTTATTCCTTGAAAAAGCCAAGTTAAAGGTTATGCCCTCAACAAGAGTTTCGCTCGGCTGAAAAGTAGACGAACAATCGTGTCCTCATCGATATCGTCGTCCCTGCCGTTCGTCACCCAGGCGTAGAAGATGAAAAACTCGGCTTCATCCTTGAAAAAGGAGCCTTAGGAGTTTTTAAAGGGACTATCAAGGCGTATCTAGAGGTTTCGTTCCATTTGGCCGCCGCGACACGCGACGCGCGCCGCAACGCGTCCATTCCCTGGTCCTTTAAAACTCACAAATTCCTCGCCAAGCTTTGCCTGCACGCTTTTCGAGCGGAATTCCTGGGCACGAGAAGGGCCGGCCGCTACCGTACGCTGAAAACGGGTAAAACGGAAGCGCCGTACTCACCGATCGGGTCGGGATGTCGGTAGTTGGAAGCGGGGCTGAAAAGAACTGAATTTTTAGCTTTTTAAACTGTGATAATGATAAGGTTTTCTTTTTGAAGCTTACTAGGTACATTTTTAGATGCTCGTGAGGCTGGCAGCTTCAACGAAACGGACTGAGCGGCGCTCTATAAAAAAGCGTGTCAAAATTTAGCTTGAAAACGATACCAAAACACTTTGAGAGCGTGAAGGCGGCTTCGGGCTGGCGATGCTCTAAAACGCGAAAATATCGTGTTGTCAGAATAAATCGGCTTAAAACTACAAACTACAAACCATGCCAAATTTTTACCGGTGAATGCGAGATGCTCTTCCGGTAGGCATTGCTGTAGGCGAATTTGCTTTTCCGGCTCCGCTCGGCGTGCTTGAAGCCGGAATCGGCGCGCTCGTTCAGGTCTTCTTCTTCCTAGGTTTTTGGGTGCGGAAATAGATGACGTGTACATTTCTGATGTCACCGTCCCTTTAAAGGGATCGGCAAGGCATTATGAAGGATTTGTTGGTTTGAATTTCCGAGTTTAAGTTTTCTCTTAGGCCCGCGTTACGCAACGCGAAGTTTTCCATTGCGTATCGATTACGCCACGCTCCGGCCAAGCCTTCCATTGCGCAACGGAGTGGGCTCGCTATTAGCCGTACGCGTTGCCTGTGCGTTGCGTATCGCGACACGTAGTTTTTAGAAATCCATAGCTGTGCCTTGCCGGCTCCTTTAAAAGAAGGCAAGAGGGTTCTTACATGCTGTCCATCCATCCATGCTTCATACAGCGATTGGGCGACGCGTTGCTGCAATTTTGAATTATAGGTACCAAGTTACGTAAAAACATACGCCTAAGTACGTGTTTTTGCATGCTCCAAACTGCCGTATCTCGGCTCGCTGTTCATCTACAGGTGTGTAAAGTATAACAAAATACTCGCCAGAGCAAACCCAACATTTTGGTATAATTTACACACCTGTAGATGAACAGGGAGCGGAGATACAAATGTTATGTGCCGGCTGGGGGGGGGGGGTAAACTGCACTCTAACCATACGTACTTATAGAACTTATTAAGCCCCTAAAGCGTACCTGCTGATTCATAGCGACCTCAATTTCTATAGAGTTTAGTATAAAGTGAGTTTTCAGCTAAAATAAGGAAGCATTCGGCTTGATTCTGTCTCTTTTTATGCCCCTCCCACCGGCTGTCATGACAATTTCTTGACACGAGGTTTATTCGTTTCGCCGTTCCAGTTTAACGGGTTGCCGAGCTACCCTATTTTTCTAGTTTTAAAAAACCACGCCTGAATGAAAGGTTTTTTTGGGGTTTTTGCAAAAATTGTGACGTCAAATTTTGCACCGGACTCTTGCAAAAGCACCATCCTGGATTTCCGGGCGCTTTTCGAAAATCCGGTTCTGTTGCATTATCGGAGGCGACAATTTTTCTGTAAATACAGGAAGGCCTAACGCAATAATAAAGTTTTAATTATGTCTTAGTAAAAATTAACTTTATTTCGAATGGAAAATCAGCTAAAAACGCATAAATTTGAACATTTGTGGAAAATTGGAATTTTTGTCGAAAAATCGGCATTTTTTGGGTTTTTCAATATCCTACCTTATATAATTTTGGCGCGTATGTGTGTGTGTGTGTGTGTGTGGATGTCACTTTCGAGGCCCGATTTGAGGGCCTTCCCGTGTATAAAATGCCCTAATTCTCCGTCACCCGGGGGGAATCGACCCTTCTGTTTCCGATGGCGTTGTCAGAATTGCGCTAGAATACAAGTTTACAAAGTTAAAGCCGGTTTTATTCATTTTTGGGGGTCCCTGAGAGCGAATTTGCATAATTCGGAAAAATACAAATTTCCTCATTCTTGCCAGTTGCACTCGCGTGTGTGGCCGGTGGGGGGCAGGGGTCCGAAGGACCCGAGCTATCGGGAAGTCAAATTTTTCATGCAAAGGCCGCATTCCAGCGCCCAAGGCCCGCGAAGCGGGTTTTGGGCGCTGGTTTGTAATAATAGTGAAAATTAACGTGACCACACGTCCTGTATTTATATTGGAAAGGAAAAGCCGGTTTTCTTTCCTGGTGCCCCCCCCCCCCGATAATGCATAAGCTTTAGATTTTCCCGATCTGCTTCATTTTTGTCATTTCTTTGATAGCACGTTTTAGGAAAAACGATTTAAGCTAGAAAATACGATACGGTAATTAGAATACCGATTAGAACTGGGAGGGTGAAAAAAAGAAAAAAAAGCGAAAAATCTGGTCTCCTTTTGGCCCGACATGGACTCGGTTCGTGCCTTCTGGAAGGACTTCAAGGTATCAATTTTTTCTGGTCTGGGTATAATTTTGCTAATTCCGGATGCTAATTTAGTATATTCTAATTTTTTTAGATGGAACGTCCGCACGATCCTCTGGCACTGGCTGCGTTCGAGACATCGTACCGGAGGAGGGCTCGTGTCATGGCCAACAACTTTGCCGTCATCTTTCTCCATGTGGGAATTTGGTTCCTGTGCGTTATCGGGGGGACCAACTTTTTTCTCAGGATCTAAGTTTTCTAATAGAAATTGTGCTTCTAAAATGTTTTTTTTTACACATTCAAATTGTAAAAACTGTTCCAGTTTTCATTAAAATTTGCAAAAATATCGATTTTTCGACTGAAAATCAAAATTCTTCTCAGTTTTAGAAATTGTTTTCCCACTTAAACGATAGCTAAATTTTGCTAAAAACACTATTAAAACATTTACTATTACGTTACCAGGCATTTCTAGGCTTATACGAGAAAATTTGCCCCCCCCCGATAACGCCCAAGTACCCGAGAATTCTGATTTTCTAGATCATATCATTTTTTTAGTGCGCCATTGGGGCCACCATCAACGGGGTTCTTTTCTTGACGCCCGGCGTACGCGGCTACGTCCAGCAGATGCCGATGATTCGATTGTCGGTTTCTTCAAAGCTTTTCTTTTCAACCTTTTAATATAAATAACAATGTTTCTAGACTGTTTTTATCATTCCGTAAACTTGATAAATTTCCATTAAAAAAAATAGGTTCTTTAGGATTCCCCCGGGGGGGTGGGAGTGGGGGGGGGATTTCCGGAAACCAAATTTTCGGCCCCTAAGCCCAAAGGCTATATTTTCTAAATAGCGCTGCATGTTAAATGGTTTTAACTAGTCCTGAGCAAAAAAACCACACACATTTTAATTAAAAAATTTAATTTTAGGTCGAAAATCCTATAGAACCTTTAGGATTAGGGGGAAAGACCAAAATGACTAAATTTTCGACTTTTTCAAACATTTTTCTAACTTAATTTTGTAGAAGGTTTTCACCTTAAATATAGTTAAAATTAACTGGAAAAAAATGGGAAAACACTTTATATTTGGATTACTAGGTCGACCGGGAAACAGGGGAAAAATTTGGTTTCCCCCGGAATGCCCCGGAAATCCAAAGAAAAAAATACTAAAACGTCGATTTTCAGCCAGAACCGGTCGATTTTCGACTAAAATTGCGGCTAAAAATTTTTTCTAAGCTTTTAAAATCATTCATTTTACTAAAACCAATTAAATATTTCCGATTAAGTGGCTAGGAATTAAGAATTTGACGAAAAATGGCCGCCCCCGATATTGCCAAAGCACCGAATAACCTGAAATTAATGTGTATCGTTTTAACCAGCTTTTTTGCAGCCTCATCTACACTTCCGGTGTTGTCATTCCGATTCTGACGGGTACATCATGGACGATCGAATATCGTGTCGGCTACATGGTGTGGCTTCTTCACACCGTTCTGCTCGTCCTCGTCACCACTGGTTCGTGCTCCACCTTGTCATGCCGTCACTTCGAAATTCCAGTAGTGGCCACCGACTTCGACACGGAGATGCCGATGGTGATCATGACGGGATTGAGCCTGTTCTCCCTCTTCTTCTGCCTCATCTGCGCCCATCGGGGCTGGCTGTTCGCGAAGGCGAGGTGGATCGTCTTCACGTGGATTGCATGGCCGTTCCTCATCCAGTTTATCCAGGTAGTTTCTTAGGAACCAGTTTTTAAAAATAAATAGTGGCGTGAAAACTTTACAAATTTTTATTAAAAAATACAAAATATCGATTTTGCGATCGGAAATGGCCCTTTTTTACCAAAAATTAAAATTTTTAGAAATTTTTTCAATTTTTAGATAGTTGCTCATATCCCAGCTTTTTTAGTCGTCAATGCTGCTCTACGACTCTTCATGGCTGATAAGTTCGGTGTTCGGCGCCCTGGCGACGACCTACATCCTCTACAACGTCGACGATACCACCTATGAAAGCCCATTCCATACAGTTGCCTATTTGTATTGTCGTATCCCCTGGTATTTCATTTCCAAGTGCTCACCTTTTCGTGCCTAAACTCTAACCCTATTTCTCTCCAAAGTATGTAAAAAAACCCTGGCCTATCGTTAATTCTCTACTGCGATTGTTGATATGTGATTTCAGCATTTCTCGGCTTGGTGAATATTTTTGACTAATAAATGTTTTGTGACTCATTTTGCGCTGTTTTGAGGCTTCGTCGCTACGAGTTTCAGTGATTTTCCGCCGAAGTATTTTGGTCGGGCCGCAAGGAATAATAACGGGAGTTGCAAGGCCGGCTTTAGTTGTTGGAAATTGGTCTTATGTCATTTTTTTAATTCTCGAAGGCTTTTTTGCTATATAATTCAGTAAAGTTTCATGCTTGAGGCGAGATAGTATGTGCAAATTGCTAGGAACCATTTAGCTTTTAATTTTAGCACCAAAGGCGCCTTAAAAACGTAAATTTTTGTTATTTATTATTATTAGTTTTTTATTATTTCAGGTATCGTATACCTCAATCCTTTACTTTGGCCTTTTCCCGCCCAGCCAAATCGCCTCTCGGGCGCCGCTTTTTCGCGCCCACCATCCCCCTTTTTCCTGGCGTGTTCGCCCCCCAATTGTTCTTTTTTTTGCTTATCTTCGTTCGTTCTCTCTTCTTTCCCCCTTTTATTTTATCAAAACAATTTCAGAAGGATGTCCACAGCCCTCAAACCAACGACAGCCAAGCGGACCGCCAAAGTGCTCACCGATTTCTTCAATAAAGGTTTGCAAGATGTTTTCTTTCAAAGAAACTTTCCTTTTAGCACCGGGCGCCGCTGAGAAGAAGTTGAAGGTGGATGTAATGGAGGATGCGAAGCCCGTCAAAGAGTCGGTAAGCCATTTTTAAATGCTATATTAAAACAAGCCTAGTGTTTTCGGTTTTCCTTATTGGAGAATAATGATTTTTCAATTGAACATTTTATTTTTTAGGCAACAACAACAGTCGAGCCAAGCGAAGACGCGGAAAACACTCCGCAAACGTCCGGCGAACTGGCGAGCCCCTTTCTTGCGGACCTGCTCCAAGATGCCGAATGGCGAGAAGCGCTAAAGACCGAGTTCGAAGCCCCGTATTGGAAGAAAATCGAAGACTTCCTCTTAAAAGAATATCAAAAGGTATTTCCTAGCACGCGCTTCTATTCATACAATTTTAGGGTAAAGAAATCTTTCCGCCACGCCACGAAATCTTCACCGCGTTCAACACGACGCCGTTGTGCAAGATAAAGGTCGTGCTGATCGGCCAGGATCCGTATCACAACGTCGGCCAGGTTGTGATACGTTTTTATTATTGGTTTTTGTCATTTTGATCAGCATTTTTATGTATTGGTGATGTTTGTATTAAATTAATTTTCCATTTCAGGCGCACGGGCTTTGCTTTTCGGTGAAGAAGGGAATAAAGGCGCCCCCATCGCTGGTCAATATGTACAAGGAATTGGTCACCGATATTCCAGGTTTCCCTATTTTTCTTTCTACAGTTGAACAATTTAATTTTCAGGTTTCGTGCCGCCCTCTCACGGGTATTTGATGGGCTGGGCCGAACAAGGCGTTTTCATGCTCAACGCCGGTCTTACAGTCGAGTAAGGATATCTAGCTCTACTTTAGTTTCCTTTAGGGCCCACAAAGCCAACTCACACGCGGATATTGGATGGCACAAATTCACCGAGAAGGTTTGAACACTTTCCGTTTCAAAATTATTTGTATTCCAGGTCATTCAAACGATCTCCCGACGTGTGGATAAGTGCGTCTTCTTGCTGCTCGGCAACTTTGCCCAAAAACGAGCAGCTCTCGTCGATGCCAAGAAGCATGTTATCATAAAGGTTCGGTTCACCCGGAATTTAAGAAGGAAATGTTTTTGATTCTAGGAAGCTCACCCATCTCCACTCAGCGTTCGTCACTTCAAAGGCTGCCGCCCTTTTTCAAGAACCAACGAGGCGCTAGTCAAATTTGGGCTCGAGCCGATTGACTGGTCCCGTCTCCCGTTACCTTGAACTTTATATACTCACACCTCGCTGTTTTTCTTGTTCTTGCACAAGCACTCTCGTATTCCGATCTGCACATAATTTTCACTTTATACACATTTTGTAATTTTGATAAGTAATTGGATTTCAAATCATGGGAATAAAAACGTTACTATAATGCTCACATGAAAGCAACGAATCGCATATTTCAAAAAAAGTTTGATGAGAGGTGTTTTTTTTTGGGTAAACGGCTATCTGTTGTAATACGCACCATTTTCGACCAGCTCCAGACGCCATCGTCAAACCACGCGCAGATACTTCACCGACCAGCGCCACTACGAAACCCAGACGGTTAAATGTATATAGAAAATTTGCGTATATTCTATATATAAAGCACATAAGTTTATTGTCTTCATTCAAGACAAGAGCAGAAATGCCATTCGATACAAGATACGGGTTTTTGCCCAGGTAAACTTTGAAGAGTTATGCTTCTTTTAGAGAAGACACGGCCCAGCTTCTAAAACACCCAGGCGACTTCCTTCTCAGAAGCAACCAATTCCAACCACGGGAACCGATGCAGCTCATCCTTTCGCTCGCCTACCTGGAAAGACATAAAGAAGTAAGAATATTACACTGGTGTTCTTGGTTGCAGGCATCCGGAGCGGCACGTTAGATATTGACTCGCATCATTCTAGGATGGAGACTCTGGAAAAAGTGGACGATCGGGACAGCGGATCAAGCGCGGAAAGTCGAAAATCGCTGGCAACCATGCGCCGGATGCTCAAATGCCTCCTGGCCAAGCCGACACACTGGAGCTGAAGGTAAGACGCGACCTTAAAAGATAGAAAAATTATTTAGGTGACGCACTTCATCATCACCAGGGATAAAGAAGCTCCTCACTTCCATACCATCGACAAAAAATCCGCGCCGCCACGGTCGATAATCTCATCCAGAAATACAAAGACAGGAAGATACCGCTGAAAAAAGAGGTACAAGGTTGCATTATTACTGTATCTCCTTTAGTTTCGCACCACCGTGCTGAAAACTCCCATCACCAAAGCTTCATGGGAGATCAACCACGACGACGTCAAGCAGGACAAGAAGCTTGGAGAAGGTGTGATTTTGTTCTTACACCATACGCTGTTTCAGGAGCTTTTGGCTCCGTATATTCTGGGACATGGAAAAAGTCGAGTGGCGCCGCAATCCCAGTGTCCATCAAGCAAGCTCACCCAGAGCTACTGGATCCCGAAAAGGTTTGCAACCTAAATGACCTTAATTAATTGTTACAGTTCCAAGAATTAATGAGGGAAGCCCAGGCCGATGAGGAATTTTCATCACCCCAATATAGTCGCAATCTATGGAGTGGCTGTCGAGAAAGATCCGCTGATGATCATCATGGAATTGGTAAGCATCTGAAAGGAAAGTACTTGTCCATCCAGGTCGATGGGAGCAGCCTCGATAAGTTCCTGCACACCAAGGGCAATAGCCTGGAGCGTCTCGAAAAGCTGGGACTTGTCTTGGTGGGTCCAGCATCGAGTCTTTCAAAATTCGTTTTTAGGAGGCCGCATGGGGCATCGAGTATCTGCACCAAAAAGGCGTCCTTCATCGCGACATCGCTGTTCGGAACTGCCTCGTATCGCGAAGGGCTTCCGGCCGCCAGCTAAAAATCTCCGACTTTGGGATGTCGCGCCAAAGCCGACAATATTGCCTAAAAACCAAGCTCAAAATTCCCATGAAGGTATTTCCATGAACTTTCCTCCTACTTTTACGAATTTTAGTGGCTTGCGCCGGAGGCCATCACCAAAACCTACACCTTCAACCAAGCCAGCGACTTCTGGAATTTTGGTGTGCTTGGTGAGTGAATTTTGAGCGTCGTAGCATTGCTTGTTTAGTGTGGAAGATCTGCTGAATGGAGAGGAGCCCTACAGCGGGATGGCGGTAGCGGCGACCAAATTCGTGATTTTGAGTTGAAGAGCGGCTGCAGTGTTTAAAGAAAAAGATTAATGAAGTGGTTGTAATAAATTTCGAAATTGCCAGTTACTTGTTCTGATGGACATTCTAGATAATGTCAGATTCGACTGCGTGCGCTTTTTGCAGGTTTTTTCTCGACGCGATACGAGACAGCATCGAGAAATGTTTTTTTTTTTTTGGCTAGGCTTAATAGATCTCCTAGCCCAGACTAGGTATATACTTCCTCGCTATGGGCCCCGAGCCGCGTGTGGGCCCCTCGTGGCCCCCTGAATGAATAGAAAAAAGGGACTAGAAGAAGCCAGAGCGTCGAGAGATGGGCCATTGATCGGAGGGTCCAGAGGGGCAGGGGAAAGTGGGCCCCTAGCGGGGCCTCTTTTTTCTATTTGAAGCCCACGGCGGCGGATTCCTGAGAAGAGAGAGAGAGAGAGTGATAGAGAGAGAGAGAGAGAGAGAGAGAGAGCAAGAGAGACCCACACTATACCCCCTCTTCGCTATATTTTTTGCAGAGCGGCCCCCCGCGGGCTCTCCTATTTTTGGCTTCGGTTGTAGTCGGGCCGCGGGGATTCCCTGTTTTTGGGCATTTTTTGCTTTTTACTTACCCGACCAGTTTGGGATTAGGGTTTGTGAATGGATGGTATTAATGAGAATAATAGGGCCATGTGGTTGATCTATGAATGGGACGGATGCGGTATCGCGAATGAATTTTGCAATTTTTGACGTTTTCAAAAAAAAGCTTAGGATTCGACTGAATCGTGGGTTTAGACTTTAGCTCGGCCTAGTTTAGGAGTTAAGATTTAGGCCTGAACTTACACTTGGTTTAAGTTTGGCTTCGACTTAAACTAATTTTCACTTAGTTTAAGCTTAGGTTTGCGCTTATTTTTAAGCCCACTTGCCCTCTATGAAAATTCTCATTACTTGCTGATTAATTTCGCCACGCTTTCGTCATTTTTTTGTATTTTTGTGACATTTTCCGGCGCTGAAAACTCGTCAGCTCTTGACGTCCACAGAAATAAGCAGAATTCTTCGACAGGTTTCTGAATGATTTTGGCAGCTGTTTTTCCGCAAAACATTTTGACTTTCACCTGGCGAGGCTGGGGCGAAAAACCCCAAAAATGAAGATAAAAGCGGTGGGACAGGTGATGTTGAATGGATATAATGAGTCCGACACTACCGTATCCGCTGGTAGTTTGGGATTTTTGTGTTGGGCGTACGGGTTATCGGTGGGATATGACCGCCGGCAACTTGCTGATCGCTGCCGGATCTGTGTAAGCTACACCCAGCAAAGACCATTTTCGGGTCCTGAACCCGGCTTTATACCTTTCTGTTCCAGTTGCAATTTCGTTGGGCCGTGTAACCCGGAATTGGCCCCGTAAAAATTCACCCCGAAAAAATGATAAACCTTCCCAGCCCTCCCTGCCGTGTCACCAAATCAGCTTGCAGTGCCCAAGAAAATGGGGACGGAAATCGAGTTAGTACGGCGCCGGCAAGAAGGGCAAGGTCCGACCGTTCACAGGTGATGCCTGGCCCATTTTATGGTAAAATAATGGGGTTTGCGGGGCTGGGAATGGGTTATAAAAACCGATTACCGGGTCAACGAGCAAAAGACAAAAATCTTGGTGCGGCCCGGGGTTTGAACCCTTGAGCAACAAAATTAGGGATGCAATGAAGTCGTGATCTTCAGGAATCTCTGCTAGCCTGCCTAAATGATCTCTGCTAGCTTGCCACATTGCCGGTAATGCGATTTTTTGGACTTTCCTCAATATAAAGAAAAATTCTTCCGGAAGAAAACAACTGCTCATTGCTTCCAAAATTGTCTCTGCTAGCCTTCTTTTATTAAGGCCTGGCCACCAAAACCTATTTCCTCCAAAATCTCTGCCAATGGGAACTCGTAAATTGTCTCTGCTGGCTTGCCTCTTCTTGTCTAGAAATTTAAATTAGATTTTCCAATCCAATCAGCCCCCAAATTGCGGTCTTTTCTGACAAGGAGACGTTTTTGAGTGTCGTCGGGACTTTGGCACGGGACCAAGCCTATCTTGTGCAGGATTTTACGCTGATTCCGAATATGTTAACCGTTTTTGCGGAATAGCCATTTCTCGAAAGTTATGAACGATTTAAACCTCAAAACAGCCCAAAATCGGCTACTTTGGATAGTCAAAAAAGGCTTCGGAATAGGTTTTAGACAAAACTTGATAGTGCATCTTGTTCAGAAAAAAATCTCTATAAAATAAGCTACTTAACTCAAAAATGTTCTAATTTTGAAAATTTTTGTAAAATTATGGACCTCCCAATTTATCAAATTTTTCCAACTTTTCAATGATTTGGGAAAAGCTGGTACATTTTATAGAGAATTTTTTTTTCTGAACAAGATGTACTATCTGGTTTTGTCTAAAACCTATTTTGAAGCCTTTTATGACTATTGAAAGTAGCCGATTTTGGGCTGTTTTGAGGTTTAAATCGTTCATAACTTTCGAGAAATGGCTCTTCCGCAAAAACGGTTAACATATTCGGAATCAGCGTAAAATTCTGCACAAGATAGGCTTGGTCCCGTGCCAAAGTCCCGACGACACTCAAAAACGTCTCCTTGTGAGATCCTAGGGTCGACTCCCCGTCAAATTGTGGCTTCAGAAGTGGGACTCTGTTTTGAAGCCCTTCCAGCCTAGAAGACCCGATTCTCTATTCCCTCTATGGACCCGCTAGGGGTAGATGAAGCCCCATATCTGGGCCCCATCCCCTGGGCCATGTGGCGGCGAGCTGTTTTTGGGGCCCAGGGATCTGGAATGGAATCCCCTCAACATCTCTCACACACTCTCTCTCTCTCTCTATCTCTTCCACTCTCCCACTTCATTACTATTAACGGACCCGCGAGACATAGATAAACAGGATTAATCCTCTGGCCCCGGAATTTCCACGGGCTTCCCCAGAAAATGGCGCCAAAATAGGGTAGACTGGCAGCCGTGCCCGGGACATTAATGAAACGGCGATGCCGAACGTCTAACTCAGAAAGCAAAAAATTTCCGCCGCCGAGAACCGAACCCGGAACTTGTGCCTGGAAGACCAGCACTTTGCCAATACACCACAGGCAAAAATCGCCGAAATTTGGGAAAATGAATCGTTACTTTCATGTCGGTTTCAGCGATTCCCTAATGAACTCTGCTTGCTTCCCAACAGCCAAAATTAGCAAGAACCAGGGTTGAAAAGCCGCTTCGCGACTTTTCAACCCTGGCCCCCGTCTTACCCCCATGCTTCATCACTTTGCATAATCTCCTGGATTCCTGTGCAAAAAAATGAAAAGCGCGTCCTCCCCGCAATTATATAGCCTTCCCCCACTTCCGGTGTATGCTAATTGATCCCTAACAAAGAGACCGAGCGAGATTTTCACAAAAACTTAATTTTAATATCGAAAACAGCTGATTTTTAAAAATCTCATATGCGTGCAGTCGTGTCATGACCATTACGCACCTAATGACGTATCATACATACCCTAAACTTCCTCCCTTATTGAGATACGACTGGAACATACGGACGGAAGTTGCATGCAAATGCACACACACACACACACACACAAACACTGTTTTTTTATATATAGTAGGATAATAGCGCAAACCTGTAGACCCCCTTTAAAACTGTCCCTCAAAAGAAAACCGAAAATTGCAAAACCGGTTTAACTGACGTAACCCTGATCCCGGAGGAAAGCCGGAAACGGGAGATTATCTAGGTATTTTGAAGGGGATTTTGCCAAGCCGAGATTTTTGTTTTTTTTTAAAGGTGCAATACCGTAGTTTTGAACCCCAGAAAATCTTTAACGATCGCCGCTGTCTATCTTCCTGTAGGCAGGCTAGCAGAGAGCCTTGTGGATGCCCAGATTTTGTCGAATCCACTGACCATTCCCAGACCGTGGCCGACAAGATGAGGGCCCATCCCATCCATGTGCTGGGTCTTAATTCCGGTCCTCTCTCTCTCTCTCTCTCTCTCTCTCTTCTCTCTCTTTCTCTCTCTCTTCGCTGGCAACATTTCTTATCTGCTGGCCCCCCTTCTTCGTCATTCTCCCCCAACCGGATCCGCAAAAGCTTATCGACCGTCCGTCGTATTTTCTGAATTCTCCGAGGTCTCATCCTCGCGCTCTCTCTCGCTCTCTCTATTCTCTCTCTCTCTCTCTCTCTCTCCTCTCTCTCTCTCTCTCTCTCTACCTCTCTCTCTCTCTCTCTCACTCTCTCACCCTCTTAGTTATTTACAGCAGGCCATTGCTGTCCTGTCGGGATTCCGATCTGCAGCAATGAACGGTTCTTGAGGAATTTACGATGGAATTCCGAACTTCTTTCCCGAATCTTCCGAAATGGTCTGTGCTAGCTAGCCTGTATTGCCTAAAAAATCAGCTAAAGTGCGTTCCTCTTTCTCAAATGATTTCTGCTAGCTTGCGCCACCCACGAATTCCTCCAAAGTCGTTACCAGCCTGCCTCAATATTATTTTTTTATAAACGGTTTCTGCTAGCCTACCCTGTATTCCGCAAATTTCCGCAAATAACTTTTGCTAGCCTGCCCTTGAGCGCGGCTTTCCCTTAGAATCTCTACCGGATTTTCCTAAAAATCAATGCTAGCCTGCCTCGAAAACGCTATTTCCGCAAATAACTCTCCCACTGTTCTCTTGATCACGACTTTCCCTAATAACCTCTGCTAGCCCGCTTGGCCCACGTCATATTTTTTTCCACAAAAAATCCCTGCTAGCCTGCCCCCCATCCATCCCATTAATTGGTTACTTTCCCTGCAATCCGTTCCCTCACTCTTTTTCTACCTCGTCCCTATCCGTCACCGGATTGGCGGCAGCTACGCGGCAATCCACAGGACGTTCCCCGGAAATCCCCAACAAGACGAACGGAATCCCCAAATTTTGTCTCCCATGGACTACGGTATTTGGCGGCCGAATTTGGCGATTACCGCTCCCTTTTCCAGTCGAAAATTCCGAAGGATTCTCTGCTAGTTTGCCTTGCCCGTGAATTTTCTCTGTTTCCTAAAGAATCTTTGCTAGCTTGCCTGGGCCTAGCGTCCCTGTTTTCCTAAAAGATCCTTGCTAGCTTGCCCGAATCCCGAATTTTTCCCAAAGAATCGCTAGTAGTTTGCCCCTTCCGACAAATTGCACGATTTTTCCTAAAGCATCTTTGCTGGCTTGCCTCGACCTAGCGTCACAGTTTTCCCAAAATATCTCTGCTAGTTTGCCTCGGATTAGTGCTTCGATTTTCCGAAATTATCTTTGCTAGCTGGCTTATTTTAATAAAAAGATTTTCCTAAAAATCGCTGCTAGCCTGCCCTCCACAAGTACGCGTCACTCCAGCTTACAGTCGTGACGCCGCGACCCATTCCAATGGCAGGCTAGATGTCCAGTCACCCCCTTAGAAGCTTAAGGCCCTGTCGCCCCCCTCTCTCTCTCTCTTTCTCTCTCTCTCTCTCTCTCTCTCTGCCGTCTTTTGTTGTGTGACGTATAGGTGTGTGCGTGTTTGTGGACAGTGTGCTTCTCTCTTCTATGACCGGTCCCCCCATTCCATGCCATCTACAAGGGGGTGTCCCGGCCATTTCTCTAGAGAAACTGCTTCTTCCCTGCCCCCTTCTGCCATGCAAACAGTCTATTCATTCCCTTATCAACCCTGACCTCACCACAACCACCATTTCTGACCGTCAATAGGTATTCTCGTGTATTGGATGAGGCTACTGTACAATTTTTGCAGTTCCTAAGGAATCTCTGCTAGCTTTCCTTCTACATTTGTTTGGAATTTTCCACAAAGAATCGTTACTGGCTTGCCATGGCATTAGTTTCTTGTGCCCCTGATTCCCGAAGAGTCTCCGCTGGCTTGCCCTGGCTAGAAAAGCTCCACGTCTGACCGTAATTAGGTATTCCAGGGTACAAAACGGGGCTACTGCAAACTTTTTGTGCTTCTCAAGGCAACTCTGCCAGTTTTCCTGCCTGGAAAAAGCTGAATTTCCTGAAGAATCTCTGCTAGCCTGCCTAGCGGTTAGAAGCCAATTTTCTCTAATGAATCGTGACTAACTGCCACAGTCTCTCTGTAATTTCTCAAAGAATCCCTGCTGGCCTGAAAACTGACCCTGCCCTTCCCTAAAAACCTCTGCTAGTTTCCGCTGCATTCAATTTCCGCAAAAAATACCTGCTAGCCTGTCATCTGCCCCTCAAATTCCGCGAGAATATCAGCCAGCCTGCCCTCTTTCCGTGTCCAAATTTCGCAATCTATGCTATCCCGAGAAACCCTCAAAAATAACGAAAAACTCCGAATTCCACCTGCTTTCGACCGTTATTTTGGGGATGTGTTTTTGGGGCCAAAAACTTGGAATTCACCTGGCTGGGGGCCGAGACTGGTTTGAGACAGCGACATTTAAAGACAAAGAGTTCACCATTTTTGGTCCAGTTTTTGGCATGGATTACGGTAGATTGGTCGCAGAACTAGGTATCCGCTCGCAAATGGTCTCTGCTAGTTTGCCCTCCTTTTAATTTGTTCATTTAATTTAATTTCCATTTTGAATGATTACAGCAGAGTTTTTGGAACTTTTTGATTGCCAAATGGCCTCTGCTAGCTTGCCCTGCCTAGAACTGTTCCTAAATGGTCTTTGCTAGCTGGCTTCGATTCTTGTCAGGAAAATTTCCCAAAAGGTCTCTGCTAGCTTGCCCACTTCCACCGTGAAATTTTTTATTCCCAAATAATCTCTGCTAGCCTTCCCAGGTCGAAGCATTAATAGAGAAAAATTTGCAGGAATTACCTTCACAATCCTTTTAAAAGTGCAACCCTCTCGCCGGGGGTCCAATACCCGATTTGGGTGGGAGGGATTGATGTTCGGTTGCGGGGCTGCCGTCTGCCAGTCGACGCGTGCAAATACCGTCTCTCTCCCTCTCTCTCCCCTCTCTCTCTCTCGCTCTCTCTCTCTCTCTCTCTCTCTCTCTCTCTCTCCCCTCCCCTCTCTCACTTCCGCTTGCCGCGTCCGCGTGCCAGACGGCCATTTGAAGGGCCCCCTCCTCTTCACACACACCCCCAGCGCCGCGCCGCGCCGCGCTGGGACCCCCGAGTGGATCGAGACCCTGCCGCCCCCTTTTTGCGTGCACCCATTAAAGGGAAATTCAAGACAAAAAACCTCTAGTAGATTCGAATTTCAAAGTGTCTCTGCTGATATCTTTTTTATTTTCCTAAAAGATCCCTGCTAGCCCACCCTAAATTTATTCATTTTGGGGCATTTTTTGAAGCTTCTTGCTTTTGAATTTGCGCGTCTGCAGAACCAAATTCCTAAAGAATCTCTGCCACTGCCTCCCGAAATGCTCTATGCTAGTTCTCTCAGCTGTAAAAATAGATTTTCCTCAAGAATCTCTGCTAGTTTGCCATCGTTTCTTGCAGCTTTTTCTCGAAATTTCGGGTTTTTAAGGGGTTGGGAAGGCAAAAACTGAGCTTCTTGTGACCAGGCGAAATTCCAAAATCTTCTCTGCTAGCTATCCCAGGCTGTCAAGGTCAATTTTTCTAAATAATTTCTTCTAGCCTGCATTGATTTTTTTAGATTGTGGCACGAAATTTTCCAGTTTAAGTTACTTGGTCGGCAACATACAGGTTGTTTGGGAGCCCCGCTGATAATGAATTTCCTGTTTTTCTCTCAAAAATTATCAAAAAACATAAAAATTTGAGCGTCAAAAATGTCACCTTCCCAAATAATTCCTGCTAGCCCCCCCCCTGGCCCGGGGCCAAACTTCCACAATCTAATCCGCCCGAAAAAAATTGCCGTTATTAATACACCACCGAATCGGCAAATATTTTCCACCATTTTACGTCTGCTGACGTCCACGGTATCCCAAAATCGGCATCCGGACGCCAGATATATCATAGCCGGAGAGAGGGACAGAGAGAGAGAGAGGGAGAGAGAGGGAGAGATTCCCTAATCTCCTTCAGATGGCGTCTTCTTTCGATATGCCCTCGGGGGTAAAATGCGTCAATCCGGTCGCCTCCAGATGAACTTGGGACGCTTTTTATGCGTTTTTAATTGGTGTCCCGCCCCTTGTCTCTCTTTCTCTCTCTCCCTCTCGCTCTCTCTCTCTCTTTTCCGAGGGTTGTTTGGTCAGTTGTGGAACGCCGATTATGAGACCTCCACTATCCTCAAGGACCTTTGCTAGTTTGCTAGTGTCCCCTAGGAATCTTCCAAGATTTTCATTAATGCACCAACGGCCTCGAAATTCTGCAAAGAATCTCTGCTAGCTTGTCCTAAAAATTGGCTAATATTAGCTTGTCACCCTTGTAGAACTTTCAAATTTGGGTTTAAAGGAAGCGTGCCCGCAGGTATCCCCAATGTTCTCTGCTAGCTTGGACTTATTCGCATTTTCTCGATCCGATTAATGCGTAAATAACTTGGTACATCGTTTATCGATGGTTAAAGGGCGTCTGGCAGCAAGCCCCTTTTTCCACGACTCTTGGAAGCGTCGCGGTCGGGTGCGTCGCGGCAGGGAGAGAAAGAGCGCGCCCAGAGGAGAGACGCAGACAGAACGCTGCGTCTCCGCCCGGTCCCCAAAATGCCGTAATCGGTGTGCTGCCAGAGCCGCTTTAAACCGGAAAAAATTCAGTTGAAAAGGATGATCCGAAATTGTCCAATGTTTCTAATGCTCTCTGCTAGCCTGCCCTTCGCTCCAATCTGACTCATTAATGCAGGAAACTAACTTGCTATCCTTATTAAGCTCGTAAATCGCCTAAAATAGCTTTTAAAAGAAGCGTAACGACGATTTCAACCCCTGGAAAACCAGCAAAGATCACAGGAATTTTCCTACCCCAATTTTCCGGGTTAAAATCAGAAAAACGGTCTGTTGGTGGGTGAGTGATTGGTGTTGATAGGTGTGAGCTGTTTTTCCGGCTCAAAGTCCGCATTCAGGAAGGCTGGCCTCCAAAATTCGTTATCACAAAAGTTGGGGGTCTTCTCCCGGACATGGCCCCTCTACACCCCCCAAAACTGACTCTCACTACCCAACTATTCCATTCCATTCACTCAGAACTACGATCGGCTACTCTGGACAGCCTTACGGTTTTATAGTTACGGATTTTTTTTGAGCAACGGGTTACGGTCCGGAAATTCCGTTACGATACTATGGACATGGCTACGCTACGATACCCTAGCACGAGCTACGTTCTAATACTCAAGACCAGACTACGCTCCGCTACTATGCACTCCACCCCTCCCAGGACTCTTCAAAGGGTCTTGGAAGGCAAATTTGGCCCTGGCTTGGACTTCAATTCCCAAAAGAATCTCTGCTAGCCCGCCCATACCCTTTTTCTAAGGTACTATCGTGCCAATTGCCCCTCCCTTAAACGTCTCTGCTACCCGGCTCTGCCTCATTTTTTTTGGGCACGCTAGCAGAGATCATTTGTGGGGGAATCCCAGGAATATTGTCCCATCATCCCCTCCTCCGCCCTCTATTTTCCCCCCTTGAGGCCTTGGGCGCCCACTCACTAATCCCCCATCCACCCCCTCTCTCTTAATAATAATAAATTTGTTCTGTTGACTCAACCAATTTCAATATCTCTTTTTCTCTCTTCGGCACGCTCGCTCGCTCTCTCTCTCTCTCTCTCTCACTCTCTCTCTCCCTCTCTTATCTGGCATTTATTTCTCCCTTCCCTCTTTCTGGATTCACGCTGTTAGTAGCATGTAAGATGAAAATGCACGATTTTTCTCGGTCTCTCCCTCAACCCTCTCTCTTCTCTCTCTCTCTCTCTCTGCTCTCTCTCTCGCTCTCTCTCGCCCGCTCGCTTTCTCTTTTTCTTTCAAACTCCCATTAATGCATCTTCAGGCGACCTGTCTGGATTTTGTGCTTCGCCCATATCCATTATTTTCCATTCTATTAACTCCCTCAATCCCATCCCCCGGATGCAGCTACCGTAGCCTTGGTTATGGGCCGACAAGGCGACGGCTTATTCGTCGTCTCTCTCTCTCCCCTCTTTCTCTCCCTGGGCCATGTGGCCCTTGAATCCCCTGGATAAGTTGTTTGTGTCTTTGGCCCCAAAATCCTATCCTTCGGGCCTCCGAAATTCAGTTTCTGGCCTTGTTTTCGGTGCTGTCACCGCCCCTTTGGCGTCTGAGCCCGGCTAGGTCGACTTGTGAGTGCTTGAGGCTAGATCTGCGAGATTTTCCATCCCTTAAAAAGTTCGAAATCGGTGAAAGAGCCCGATTTTGCCGTAATTTTCTTCTGTGAGCTTTTCCCGATCGATTGCGACGTGTATCTAACTGATTGATCGCCAGAGAATGGAACGTTTCCCACGCCCGCCGCTGCGTCGTTGTGTGCGTGGTAACCCGGCGAGTCGACCCGAAGCCCGATCGGCCCCTGCAATGACGGCTGAGACCGATACTTGAGAGAAGAGAGTTGAGTGAGATGTCTCTCTCATCCACCATTCTCGCTCTCGCTCTCCGCTCTCTCGCTCTCTCTCATGCTCAAATCATGCCTCTCTCGCTCTCTCGCGTCTCGTGTAAGTAATCCATCTCCTCTCTCTCTCTACTCTCTCTCTCTCGCTCTCTCTCTTTCAGGCCGTTTAAGGGCGCCTGAGAGCGAAATTCGACTTTGCCCAAAAATAAAAAGAGTTTAGGCCCCAGCGGGAGCCGATCCCGGGTTGTTTTCCTGATGCCATTGACGCTTGCCAGTGGCCCGGCTCCAGTGATTTAATTTAAAGCTAATTTCATCAATTTTCAGCCCGCCGATCCATGGTGTCAAGGCAGGAGACTCGTTGCTTGCTCCTCATTGCTCGAAGAGAATCACGCGCCTCGCTCCCCCGTGAAGTGGTGATGCTCTTTCCCGATATCTCGGAGCAATGGGCATGACAGGTGAGCTGGCCCCGAGAAATTT
The DNA here is from genome assembly GCA_958295435.1 of Mesorhabditis spiculigera. Lineage (NCBI taxonomy): Eukaryota > Metazoa > Nematoda > Chromadorea > Rhabditida > Rhabditidae > Mesorhabditis > Mesorhabditis spiculigera. The sequence continues at coordinate 2,199,799 of CATQJA010002653.1, forward strand.
AGGGTGCGGGGAGATCAGCTTTTTATGCATTTGCCATCCAGAAGGCGGCGATATTCCGGTATTTTCCAGATGACGGTCGAGGCTCAGGTGCCGTGCGCCCTCCATGAGATCATTTCGATTCCCCGCTATCCCTTGGCTATGCTGAGCAAGCGGCTCAAGAGGCCCTCGCCAGTCCGCCGGCAAATCCCGCGAAGGTAGTTAATTTGCGAGAGTGTGAAATTTAACTCTTTTAGGCGTATAGTGGCCCACGCCCAGGCTTGAATTTCCTTTCGGGGCGGCCTCGCCCGCCGAACTTGTCGCCGGCAGGCGCGACCCGAGGTCCCGTGGCAGATCTCTCGCAAAACCTGCCAGCCAGCCGATGTGCATCCCCGGTCGTCCTCATCTGCATCCACTTCTTTCCCTTCCTCGTCTGCCGCCCCACTTCGTCAGTGCCGCCCAGCCTGCGCCCGGTGTGATTGTGGGGCAATACTGACTGGCGTGAGTTTGAGCCCGCTGGTTGCCAACAATTGGGGCGGAATTTTCGGAGTTCTCTTACGCAAGAGATATTGCTAGCTGTGGGCTTGCTGGCGCCGCAGCATATGTGGCCTAGTTTGTGTTTGGCCTCCTAAGCCTCCTCCTAAGCCTAAGAGCTACTTCCTAAATTCTCTCTGATAGCTTGCCCTAGCCTGAAAAAACCCTCAATAATCACGCGAATCTTGCATTTCTGCAATTCCTCAATAATCTCTGCTAGCCTATCTCCCCCTCATCTGTTCCGCCACTTTACAATTGACCGTGCTCCCGGATGCAGGGGTCTATTTTAGGGTGTCTCTGCGAGTGACCCCCCATAAAGAAGCACGAGATGTCCCCCTTATCGGCTTCTCCGTTTCTCCTTTTTCGGGACATTCCTCCGAATTCCTATTGACGCCATTCCTCGCCAAAACACCTGTCCCGTTCCCAGCAGCACCCACCGGCAATTCTTGGTGTTGATCGGGAGGGGGGATCAACGAAAGCAGAATAATTTGGGTTGAAAAATGTGAAAAATTGGGGGTAATGTCGAAATAAAAATTTTCCGCGAATGTTCTCCACTAGCTTGCTAGGAGCGGCCACGAAGCAAAATACTTGGGTTAAAATGTTTAAAAGACACAAAATGGATGAGATTCAAGTTTTCAAGTTTTCGCCATGAGTGGGGTCTGCTAGTTGGCTCTGAATGCCGTAAGATTCTCTGCTAGCTGCCCCTCTCCATTCCCCAAATGCTCTCTGCTAGCTTCCCGGCCACGACATGCCCAATCTTCTCAAATAATCTTTGCTAGCACACCAGGGGCTCGTCCGGCTAATGGTCTCTGCTCCGCCATACTCTCATGGGGTATTTTAACGGCTCCATTCCGCAAAGAATCTCTGCTAGCCTGACCCTTAAAACAACGCTTTAAAACCGCTTCAAAACTCCATTTTCCAGCCGTTTTGGCCGTAAAGCGTTGTTCTCTTGTATAAGTATCCTTGATTGCGGCCAACTTTTTCCTAAACCGTGGACACACCAAGATGTGCTCGTCTTTATCCTGCATTCCCTGAAAAGAGGCCGCCAGGTACGGTAATTCGAAAAGCACTGCATTATTCTGCTGTACACTACCGTGTCCCTCGGAATCTGCTTCTTTAGAGCCGATCGCCTGATCACCGATCAGCACGTGTTGACCGAGCTGGATTGTGGCAGTCCATCGTCTGATAATCATCCAGGTACGGTAATGAGGGCAGGCTGGCAGGGGATTCTTTAGGAATTGGCGTGGCTGACGGACTCGCAGAGATTCTCTGAAAAATGCCCATCAATTTCATAATTTCCTTCTAGACGAATCAGCGGTCGCCGAATCGTATGCCACGACGATCGATACATCCCCAAGACGGCCGAAGAAAAAGATGCGGTCATTGT